>CAWUFW010020163.1:0-160497 GCA_963921515.1 Calotriton arnoldi
ACAATGACTCAGGCATTAAGACACGCAGTGCTACACTCAAATGTGCACAATCTATGCAGTCCCCTAACCGTCTCCACACTACCGATTCATTCCTGCAATTACCAAAGTAGTACCCCATGCAGTCCAGCAATCACAAAGACATTACTTATACACACATAGAAGCAGCTATGTAGAACAAATGCCCTCATACAATTACGCTGGCCCTATCCATACACTCTTTCAGTCTCTCAACAACTACATATGTACTCATTTAATAATTCAGACAGTACTGATGCACTTATGCAATTACGCAATCACTTATGATGCACTCTTTCAATTACTCAGCACCACTTATATAGTAATACAATTAAGCACACATTATCCATCCATTTATACAATAACTCAGGGGCATATTATCAAGAACAGTGAAAGAATTATCACTGCTTTATCGGCAGGAAACTGCCGCTAAAGCAGCAATAAGGGGCTTGATAATATGCCCTTGAGAATTCCAATAGAAGCCCAGGTTAGACGTCTAACATGGGTTTCTATAGGAATTCTATAGAGCATATTATCGTAGCCCTTTATCGCTGCTTTAGCTGCAGTTTCCTGCCAATAAAGCGGCGATGATTTTATTGCCCTGTCTTCATAATATGGCCCTCAGACGTTACAAATACACTTGTGCAATCATGCAGGCACTACTGATGCACTCATATAATCACCATGCACTACTAATGCACTCTTTGAATCAATCATGCTCTACACATATACTCAAGCAATGTTTCAGACATTACCATGCAATTATTTTTCTTTTTAACCAGATAAGGTAGTTCTGAAAAGAACTCTTTTTTTTCTTCTTTTTTCTCTTATATTTTTTTTGTGTTTTTTGAACAATTTTGAAAAAAAAATTGGTGTTTTTTTAAAAACAGAAAAAATGGAACAGACTAAACTGTTAACAGTTGGAATTGAACATCATTCCAAAATCAAAAAAACAAAAAATTAACAATGATGGTTCCGCTGTGCTGAACAAACAGCATCCACCGACTGCTCGCCATAACATATCACAGCTTTGCACTTGACGCAGTGCTGCTGCAGGAACGCAAATTCGGGTCTAATGTCCATAGGAAGAGATGAAGAGCTTGAGGCTCCTGAAGTGCTTGGAACAGCTGGTGGTGGAGCTTCTCTTGCACGTTTAAGTTCTTCCCGTGCAAGATTCTTGGGGTGAATGGTGCGCAGATGTTTATACATACTCGCTGTGCCACACAAGTTTTTTTTGTCACTGCCTTGCGACAGGACCCTTGAACACAGCAAGCAGGTCACCTTCCTAGCATTCACCTTTTTCTCTCCTTCTGGAAAAGTAAAGAATTTCCATACGATGGACTCAGGTCTCTTCTTGGGAGGATCCTCCACTAACACTTCTTCACCTGAGAAACATCAACTTGTTGATCTTCAGAAGCCATTCTTCCAAAAAGTTGTTTTTAAATACACCAAAAAAATCAACAAAGAAGTTCTCAAAGCACAAGAGGTGTCTCTCCTAAGATGCTGCAGAGAGAATGACTAAAATGGGTGGGGTCCTTCAACTGTTACAATGGGAAATCTTATGAACCAATCAAATGCTTTTCTTTAAGGTCACATGGGGGTCGCGCACCCAGAGCGCAACCAGCGCGCACCCGACGGGATTTCGCAAAAATATATTTAACAATAATATAAGTTTATTACAAGTAGAAATATGTGATTTTTTTAAACAGTTTAGATTATCTCTTGCTGTCATATACACTTTAAAGTTATATAGATATAGTTTTGAGATATAAAAAAATTTGCGGGAGTCGCGTACCCGGCGCGACACCATACGTCCATGATATAACGCGGGGCCCGGCACCGCACACCAGTCGCATACGCAACGCGTAGTCGGCGCAACTCAATACGTACAACACGTAACGCGCGGCTCCGTACCGCGCACCCGTCGCGTACCAAATGCGCATCCGGCGCGACCCCATACGTATATGACGTAACACGGGTCGTGGAACCGCGCACTCGTCGCATACCGAACGCGCATCCTTCACGACTTTAGCAATAGGAGCCACGCACCGATCGTGCTTAGTACACGACTGGTACGCGACTCCAGTTTTTCTCCCAAAAAAAAAAAAGAAGATATAGATATTTATTTTACAAGATACAAAACATTACATAATTTTAAAAAATAAAAGAAAAAAATATTAAAGGATATTAGCGTTCCAAAATATTACACACAAAAAAATTACAAAAAAATATAGGTTTTATAAAAATTAAAAACTGAAATTAAAATTTTAAAAACCTCTGAAATTCACTGAAAAAACATAGGTTTCAGAGACATTATAGTTACAAATTAGCATTTAAAAACCTTTGAAATTCACTGAAAAACCTTAGGTTTTAGGAATGTTATAGTTAGAAATTTGCATTTAAAAACCTTCGAAATTCACTGAAAAACCATAGGTTTCAGGCACGTTATAGTTAGAAAATAGCATTTAAAAACCCTTTGAAATTCACTGAAAAAATCATAGGTTTCAGGCACGTTATAGTTAGAAATTAGCATTTAAAAACCTTTGAGATTCACTGAAAACCATAGGTTTCAGGCACGTTATAGTAAGAAATTATCATTTAAAAAGCGTTGAAATTCACTAAAAACCATAGGTTTCAGGCACGTTATAGTTAGAAATTAGCATTTAAAAAACCTTAGAAATTCACTGAAAAACCATAGGTTTTAGGGAAAGTTATAGTTAGTTGGACATTTCACTCGTACAAAACCAGAGAAATTCCCCGTTATAGTTAGTTCAGCTAACTATAACTCAAGCGTCCCTGCAATGCACTGCTGATGACGTCACATATTACACCATTCATGACATGGTCAGTGACATCACTGATGACATCTCAAATGACATCACTGATGACATCAGCCATTGACTGTGTTTCTGTAAAGTTTAAATATGTTTTATATATATATTCACTGAAAAAACCATAGGTTGCAGGGACGTTATAGTTAGTTGGACATTTCACTCGTATAAAACCAGAGAAATTCGGCTGTTATAGTTAGTAGAGCAAACTATAACTCGCGCCCCCGCAATGCACTGCTGATGACGTCACATATTACATCATTCATGACATGCTCAGTGACATCACTGATGACATCACTGATGACATCTCAAATGACATGACTGATGACATCACTGATGACATCATCCACGTGATCATCTGATGCACATCCTCACACCCTAATAAAACCTTTCATACACCCACTCTAAAATACAGGCTACCAATATCGAAACCATAGACACACCAATAGCAGTTAGTACATACCCGCTCAGTGATTCATACGTCTACACACACATCCACCCACTAACCCATACAGTCACTCATACATGCAGTCATTCATCAATACATCCACTGACATATCCACTCACACACCCATATAGACACTCACACACTGCCACTCACCCAAAGAGTTACTCAAAAACCTAGTCAGTCACCCAAAGAATTAATTACACTGCCATTTACTCACCTATACAGTTATACACACACCACATCACTTATTCATAAAGACATGTACTGTCTTCAACAATTACTGACATAAGCACACACTTATCCATGCAGCCACTGCCACAATCACTCACTGTTACATATACTCACTTATATACTCCAACACTCACAAATACTGCCTTTCACATATGTAGTTACTTACACATATACCACTAACACATCCATTCACTAACCAACACAGCAATATGTACACTCACTCACCGATACACTACCTAACACATGCACTCATAAACGCATACACCCAGTGAATCACCCACTCACACATCCATGCAGGGAGTCACACACCCCCCACCCACACAGACACTCAGGCACCCATACAGGTTCTCAGACAACCAATCATTCTTCAATATACCTTGGCATATATACATATAACGTTCTTGAAATTTTTAGAAACACTCAGTCACTGGATGATGTCATCAGTGATGTCATTTGAGATGTCATCAGTGATGTCATCAGTGATGTCACTGAGCATGTCATGAGTGATGTAATATGTGACGTCATCAGCAGTGCATTGCGGGGTGCGAGTTATAGTTAGCTCTACTAACTATAACAGCCGAATTTCTCTGGTTTTATACGAGTGAAATATCCAACTAACTATAACGTCCCTGCAACCTATGGTTTTTTCAGTGAATTTTTAAGGTTTTTTAAATGCTAATTTCTAACTATAACGTCCCTAAAACCTAAGGTTTTTTTCAGTGAATTTCTAAGGTTTTTTAAATGCTAATTTCTAACTATAACGTCCCTGAAACCTAGGGTTTTTTCAGTGAATTTTCAAGGTTTTTAAATGCTAATTCCTAACTATAACATAGCAGTTGCATTTGCAGAGTGGTGCAGAAAGGTGAGCGTGGCCTCCGAACACCTTCTTAGCAATCCCACTGTGTGGGATTTACTGGTGGTAACAGGATGGGTAGTTAGCCCCCAACGTCAACCTTGGGGGCCAACTAACCCTCCTATTACTTCCAGTAAGTACCTCCAGTAAGTCCCACACAGTAGGATTGCTAACTTCTCATACCAGGCCACGCCCTTTCTCCACCACTTTGCAGACGCACCTCCTGGCGCGTTCTGGGTTGGGGGATTAACTCCCTTGAATCCTGAGGGTCCCTGGGGGCCAACTAGTCCACCAGGTACCTCCAGTAAGCCCCACACAGCTGGATTGCTGAGTGTGGTCCGAGGCCACACTCCTTTACACCACTCTGCAAACGCGCCTCCTGGCGCACTGCTACTCGGGTGATGAAGTTCACTTGTGTCTTGAGGTCCTCAGGACACAAGAGGACCTCATCACCCCACCAGCAGTTCGCAACGAGGCGCGTTTGCAGAGTGGTGTAAAAAGGGGCGTGGCCTCGGACCACCTCTCTGCAATCCAGCTCTCTGTCGCTTACTGGGTATACCTGGTGGGCTAGTTGGCCCCCAGGGACCCTCAGTATTCAAGGAGACTTAATTCCCCAACTTACAACGTGCCAGGGGGTGCATTTGCAGAGTGTTGCAGGGAGGGGGCGGGGCCTCCAGCGAGATGCTGTTTTTAAATTTTAATATTGTTTTAGAAGGGGGCTGTGTGTCCCCCTTCTTGTACTATTTTTGGGGCCCTGGGACCCCATCCCCCTTGGCCTGACCCCTTTTTAAAAAAAGAAAACAGGAAAGGGGCTGCGCTGCCCCTCCCGAGGCCAATTTCGGCCCCGTGACCCCATCCCCGGGGCATGGCCTCATTTTTTATATTTATTTATAGGGAAGGGGGGCCGTGTGGCCCCCCCTTCCCTAGGCCACTTCTGGCCCTGGGACCCCATCCCCCGGGGCCTAGCCTTACCGTTGGGGACCGTGGGGGGAGCCCCAATGCCCCCACGGTCCCAGCTGGCTCCCCGCCTCCTGCGGGAGCCGGCATTGCTTTTGCACAAGGGGAGCTGCTGACATGCAGCTCCCCTTGTGCAAAAGCAATCTGCTTTGGTTTTTGGAAGCGAGAGCAGGTTTCCTGCTCTCGCTTCCAAAAACCAAAGCAGGAGTTTGCTATGGCAGGGCAGGAGCCATGCTCCCGCCCTGCCATAGCAAGCAGCAATGTCCCGAGGGTGGGCACCCCGGGACATTGCAGGAGCCGGCCCTGGGGGTGGCGGTCCCCAGGCCCATCAAGGGCTCCAGGATGGGGGCCGCGCGGCCCACCTCTCTTACTGTTTAAAGCCCCGGGAGGTGGTGGTCCCCGGGGCTCGGGGGTCTGCAACGGACCCCGCATTTAATTAAAGAGTGCCCCGAGGAGGTGGTGGTCCCCGGGCAGTGTGGGAGGCTAAAGCCCCCACACTTAATTCTTTTTATTTTAAGCCCCGGAGAGGTGGCGGTCCCCGGGCCTTGGGGGGCCCGCATGGCCCCCTCGCACATTAATAAGGATTGCCCTGGGGAGGTGGCAGTCCCGGGGGCAGGGTGGGGGGCAGGAGCCCCCCCACGCATTTTAAATATAAGCCCCAGGGAGGTGGCGGTCCCCGGGGCTGCGGGGGGGCCGCGTGCCCCCATGCATAAACAATTAAGCCCCGGGGAGGTGGCGGTCCCCGGAGCTGCAGGGGCCCCCGCAGGCCCCCGCTACATAAATAAGCATTGCCCTCAGGACCTGGCCCACCCGGGGGCTTTTTTCATTTTCTACCGGGTTCGCTCACCCAGCGCGACTATGGCTGAAAATGAAAAAAAAAATGCTTTTATTGGGCATGGGGGTCCCCAGGCCTAGGGGGTTAGGGTGATTTTACTCTGCCCCCTTTTCTTCTTTTTAATGTTTTACTCACCTTTTTCCTTCTCCCTCGGTACCGAGTCACAAGATGGCTGCCAACACTTCCTGGTTTGAAGTGTTGGCAGCCAATCAGAGGCAAGCTCGTGCTCGGAAGGGCTCAGCCAATCAGATCTCACAATTCCCAAATATCGATATCTGTAAATCTTTAAATACCTCAAAAACTACTCAACGGAATTAGACCATTTAAAAAAAGCGTGCTTTCTGGACCAAGAGCTATCTCTCTGCCAAATTTGGTGTAATTCCGTTCAGCAGTTCAGGCTGTAGCCGTGTCTAAAGTTTCCTATGGAAATTAACATGGAGAAATCACATTTTGGGACCCCCCTTTTTTCTCGGCCCCCCCTTGACAAATCACCCCGAAACCTTCAAGATAGGAAGTGACCTGAGTGAACAATTAGTTTTGAAAATTTTGTGAAGATTCGTCAAACGGCGCCAAAGTTATTGGCAAATCAAAAAACGCTTTTCCTATGGAAACTAGGTTCTAACTATAACTATAGTATATATTCACTGAAAAAACCATAGGTTTTAGGGACAGTTATAGTTAGTTGGACATTGCACTCGTACAAAACCCGTGAAATTCCCCTGTTATAGTTAGTTCAGCTAACTATAACTCGCGCCCCGCAATGCACTGCTGATGACGTCACATATTACATCACTCATGACATGGTCAGTGACATCACTGATGACATCACTGATGACATCTCAAATGACATCACTGATGACATCACTGATGACATCATCCAGTGACTGTGTGTTTCTGTAAAGTTTAAATATGTTTAATATATATAGGGAAAGGCGTATTGAAGAATGAGTGGGTGTATAAGTGTCTGAATGGATGATTTAGTACGTGAGTGACTGACTCTACAAGTGAGTGATTAAACGTATCTTACTGAATGCATGGGTTAGTGACTAAACTGTGTGAATGTCTGTATCCGTCTGTTTGTTGGTGTGTAAGTGGATGCATGGATTTGCGAATAGCTACATGAGTGTCTATATGGGTTATTGATTGGTTCTCTGAGTATCTGTATGGCTGCCTGAGTGTTTGTGTGGGTGGGGTGTGTGTGACTCTATACATAGATGTGTGAGTGGGTGATTCACTGGGTGCATGATTTCAAGAGTGCATCTGTGATGGACTGCTTGGGTGGGTGAGTGTGTGTATGGGTGTGTTAGTGAGTGAATGTATATCTCAGTGGTACATGTGTGAGTAACTACATATGTAAAAGGCAGTATATATGTGTGTTAGAGTATTTAAATGGCTATAAGTGAGAGTGTGTTATTGTGAGAGTGGCTGTATGGATGCGTGTGTGCTTGTATCAGTTATTGTATAAGAGCGTAAGAATGTGCTAGTATTTGTATGAGTAAGTGAGCTGGTGTGTGTATAACTGTATAGGTGAGTAAATGGGTGTGTGATTAATTTTTTGCATGACTGACTAGGTGTGTGAGTACCTCTATGGATGAGTGGCGTGTGTGAGTGTTTATATAGGTGTATGAGTGCATATGATAGTCCTGTACTGAGTGACTGTAAGTATGAGTGACTGTACAGGTGAGTGAGTGGATGTGTGTGTAGACCTAAGAATCAGTGAATGGGTATGTAGTTTTTGGTGTTGGAGTGTCTATGGTTTTGAGAATGGCAGTCTGTAATTTAGAGTGGGTGTATCAAAAGTTATATTAGGGTGTGAGAAGATGCATGAAATTATCACATGGATGATGTCATCAGTGATGTCATTTGAGATGTCATCAGTGATGTCACTGACCATGTCATGAGTGATGTAATATGTGACGTCATCAGCAGTGCATTGTGGGGCGCGAGTTATAGTTAGCTGAACTAACTATAACAGGGGAATTTCACGGGTTTTGTACGAGTGCAATGTCCAACTAACTATAACTGTCCCTAAAACCTATGGTTTTTTCAGTGAATTTCAAAGGTTTTTTAAATGCTAATTTCTAACTATAACGTGTCTGAAACCTATGGTTTTTTCAGTGAATTTCAAAGGTTTTTAAATGCTAATTTCTAACTATAACGTGCCTGAAACCTATGGTTTTTTCAGTGAATTTCAAAGGTTTTTTAAATGCTAATTTCTAACTATAACGTGCCTGAAACCTATGGTTTTTCCAGTGAATTTCAAAGGTTTTTAAATGCTAATTTCTAACTATAACGTGCCTGAAACCTATGGTTTTTTCAGTGAATTTCAAAGGTTTTTTAAATGCTAATTTCTAACTATAACGTGCTTGAAACCTATGATTTTTAAGTGAATTTCAAAGGTTTTTAAATGCTAGTTTCTAACTATGCCAACAGAGGTAGGACATGTGAAGAAAGAAGAAAAACGCACAGAAAGAAGCAAAAGATGTGC
The DNA here is from genome assembly GCA_963921515.1 of Calotriton arnoldi. NCBI lineage: Eukaryota > Metazoa > Chordata > Amphibia > Caudata > Salamandridae > Calotriton > Calotriton arnoldi. The sequence goes on from CAWUFW010020163.1 coordinate 8,659, forward strand.
AGAAAGAACCAACAGAGGAGCAGAAAGAGGCCTTGTTGCAAAATCATCCTGTGCCCACAACTTTTTCAGACAGGTACTGGTGGTAACTGACTCTGACTAACCAGAGCCAGTGCGCGTTTGCACAGTGGTGAAGGGAGGGGGCCTGAGGTGACATGTGTGCAAACGCGCCCCGTGGCGCATTTTAAGTTGCGGGATTAAGTCCCCTTGAATCCTGAGGGTCCCTGGGGCCCAACTAGCCCCCAGGTACCTACAGTTAGGACCACAGAGCTGAGTTGCAGAGAGGCGTTCCGAGGCCACGCACCTTTTTCACCTCTCTGCAACGCAACTCTGTTGTGCTTACTGAAGGTACCTGGTGGGCTAGTTGGCCCCCAGGATTCAAAGGGAATTAACTCCCCAACTTAAAACGCACCACAGGGCGTGTTTGCGCACATGTCACCTGAGGCCCTGCCCCTCCCTTCACCACTGTGCAAACGCGCCCCGTGGCGCGTTTTAAGTTGGGGGATTAGGTCACCTTGAATCCTGAGAGTCCCTGGGGCCCAACTAGCCCACCAGGTACTTCCAGTAAGCACCACAGGCCTGCGTTGCAACGCCTGTAACAAATTGTGCAGTTGTGTTTAGGTAGTGAAGAGGGTCGTGCTGGGGGTAGTGTTTTAGGGTTTAGGGTAGTGCAGTGGTGTTTGTGTAGTGTATGGGGTCATGCTGGGGGTAGATTTAGGGTTTAGGGTAGTGCAGTGGTGTTTGGGTAGTGTAGGGAGTCGTGCTGGGGGAGTGTTTTAGGGTTTAGGGTAGTACAGTGGTGTTTGGGTAGTGTAGGGGGTCGTGCTGGGGTTAGTGTTTTAGGGTTTTAGGGTTTAGGGTAGTGCAGTGGTGTTTGGGTAGTGTAGGGGATACTGCTGGGGGTAGTGTTTTAGGGTTTAGGGTAGTGCAATGGTGTTTGGGTAGTGTAGGGGGTACTGCTGGGGGTAGTGTTTTAGGGTTTAGGGTAGTGCAGTGGTGTTTGGGTAGTGTAGGGGGTACTGCTGGGGGTAGTGTTTTATGGTTTAGGGTAGTGCAGTGATGTTTGGGTAGTATAGTGGTTCGTGCTGGGGTAGTTTTTTAGGGTTTAGGGTAGTGCAGTGGTGTTTGTGTAGTGTAGGAGGTCGTGTTTTAGGGTTTAGGGTAGTGGAGTGGTCTTTGGGTAGCGTAGGGAGTCGTGCGGGGGTATTGTTTTAGAGTTTAGGGTAGTGCAGTGGTCTTTGGGTAGTGTAGGGGTTGTGCGGGGTAGTGTTTTAGGGATTAGGGTAGTGCATTGGTATTTGGGTAGTGTAGGGGGTCATGCAGGGGTAGTGTTTTAGGGTTTAGGGCAGTGCAGTGGTGTTTAGGTAATGTAGGGGGTTGTGCTGGGGGAGTGTTTTAGGGTTTAGGGCAGTGCAGTGGTGTTCGGGTAGTGTAGGGGGTCGTGCTGGGGGAGTGTTTTAGGGTTTAGGGCAGTGCACTCGTGTTCGGGTAGTGTAGGGGGTCGTGCTGGGGGAGTATTTTAGGGTTTAGGGTAGTGCAGTGGTGTTCGGATAGTGTAGGGGGTCATGCTGGGGGTAGTGTTCTAGGGTTTAGGGCAGTGCAGTGGTGTTCGGGCAGTGTAGGGGGTCGTGCTGGGGGTGGTGTTTTAGGGTTTAGGGCAGTGCAGTGGTGTTCGGGCAGTGTAGAGGGTCGTGCTGGGGGGGTGTTTCAGGGTTTAGGGCAGTGCAGTGGTGTTCGGGCAGTGTAGGGGGTCGTGCAGGGGGTGGTGTTTCAGGGTTTAGGGCAGTGCAGTGGTGTTCGGGCAGTGTAGGGGGTCGTGCAGGGGTGGTGTTTCAGGGTTTAGGGCAGTGGTGTTCGTGCAGTGTAGGGGGTCATGCTGGGGGTGGTGTTTCAGGGTTTGGGGCAGTGCAGTGGTGTTCGAGCAGTAAAGGGGGTCATGCTGGGGGTGGTGTTTCAGGGTTTAGGGCAGTGTAGTGGTGTTCGGGCAGTGTAGGGGCGGTGCAGGGGTGGTGTTTCAGGGTTTAGGGCGGTGCAGTGGTGTTCGGGCAGTGTAGGGGGTAGTGGTATTTCAGGGTTTAGGGCAGTGCAGTGGTGTTCGGGCAGTGTAGGGGGTCGTGCAGGGGGTGGTGTTTCAGGGTTTAGGGCAGTGCAGTGGTGTTCGGGCAGTGTAGAGGGCGGTGCAGGGGTGGTGTTTCAGGGTTTAGGGCAGTACAGTGGTGTTAGGGCATTGTAGGGGGTGGTGCTGGGGCTGGTGTTTCAGGGTTTAGGGCAGTGCAGTGGTGTTCGGGCAGTGTAGGGGGTCGTGCTGGGGCTGGTGTTTCAGGGTTTAGGGCAGTGCAGTGGTGTTCGGGCAGTGTAGGGGTCTTGCTGGGGCTGGTGTTTCAGAGTCTAGGGCAATGCAGTGGTGTTCGGGCAGTGTAGGGGGTCTTGCTGGTGCTGGTGTTTCAGGGTTTAGGGCAGTGCAGTAGTGTTTGGGCAGTGTAGGGGTCGTCCTGGGGTGGTGTTTCAGGGTTTAGGGCAGTGCAGTGGTGTTCGGGCAGTGTAGGGCGTCATGCTGGGGCTAGTGTTTCAGGGTTTAGGGCAGAGCAATGGTGCTCGGGCAGTGTAGGGGGTTGTGCTGGGGGTGATGTTTCAGGGTTTAGGGCAGTGCATTGGTGTTAGGGCAGTGTAGGGAGTCATGCTGGGGGTAGTGTTTCAGGGTTTAGGGCAGTGCAGTGCTGTTCCGGCAGTGTAGGGGGTCGTGCAGGGGGTGGTGTTTCAGGGTTTAATGCAGTGGTGTTCGGGCAGTGTAGGGGGTCGTGCTGGGGTGGTGTTTCAGGGTTTAGGACAGTGCAGTGGTGTTCGGGCAGTGTAGGGTGTCGTGATGAGGGGTGGTGTTTCAGGGTTTAGGGCAGTGCAGTAGTGTTTGGGCAGTGTAGAGGGTCGTGCAGGGGTGGTGTTTCAGGGTTTAGGGCAGTGCAGTGGTGTTCGGCCAGTGTAGGTAGTCTTGCTGGGGGTGGTGTTTCAGGGTTTAGGGCAGTGCAGTGGTGTTCGGGCAGTGTAGGGGGTCGTGCTGGGGCTGGTGTTTCAGGGTTTAGGGCAGTGCAGTGGTGTTCGGGCAGTGTAGGGGTCGTGCTGGGGCTGGTGTTTCAGGGTTTTGGACAGAGCAGTGGTGTTCGGGCAGTGTAGGGGGTCGTGCTGGGGGTGGTGTTTCAGGGTTTAGGGCAGTGCAGTGGTGTTCGGGCAGTGTAGGGGGTCTTGCTGGGGGTGGTGTTTCAGGGTTTAGGGCAGTGCAGTGGTGTTCGGGCAGTGTAGGGGGTCTTGCTGGGGGTGGTGTTTCAGGGTTTAGGGCAGTGGTGTTCGGGCAGTGTAGGGGGTCTTGCTGGGGGTGATGTTTCAGGGTTTAGGGCAGTGCAGTGGTGTTCGGGCAGTGTAGGGGGTCTTGCTGGGGGTAGTGTTTCAGGGTTTAGGGCGGGGCAGTGGTGTTCGTGCAGTGTAGGGGTCGTGCTGGGGGTGGTGTTTCAGGGTTTAGGGCAGTGCAGTAGTGTTCGGGCAGTGTAGGGGGTCATGCAGGGGTGGTGTTTCAGGGTTTAGGGCAGTGCAGTGGTGTTCTGGCAGTGTAGGGGGTCATGCTGGGGGTGGGGTTTCAGGGTTTAGGGCAGTACAGTGGTGTTCGGGCAGTGTAGGGGGTCGTGCAGGGGGTGGTGTTTCAGGGTTTAGGGCAGTGCAGTGGTGTTCGGGCAGTGTAGGGGGTCGTGCTGGGGCTGGTGTTTCAGGGTTTAGGGCCGTGCAGTGGTGTTCGGGCAGTGTAGTGGGTCTTGCTGGGGGTGGTGTTTCAGGGTTTAGGGCAGTGGTGTTCGGGCAGTGTAGGGGGTCTTGCTGGGGGTGATGTTTCAGGGTTTAGGGCAGTGCAGTGGTGTTCGGGCAGTGTAGGGGGTCTTGCTGGGGGTAGTGTTTCAGGGTTTAGGCCAGTGCAGTAGTGTTCGAGCAGTGTAGGGGTTTGTGCAGGGGGTGGTGTTTCAGGGTTTAGGGCAGTGCAGTGGTGTTCAGGCAGTGTAGGGGGTCGCTCTGGGGGTGGTGTTTCAGGGTTTAGGGCAGTGCAGTGGTGTTCGGGCAGTGTACGGGGTCATGCATGGGGTGGTGTTTCAGGGTTTAGGGCAGTGCAGTGGTTTTCGGGCAGTGTAGGGTGTTGTGCTGGGGCTGGTGTTTCAGGGTTCAGGGCAGTGCAGTGGTGTTCGGGCAGTGTAGGGGGTCGTGCTGGGGCTGGTGTTTCAGGGTTTAGGGCCGTGCAGTGGTGTTCGGGCAGTGTAGTGGGTCTTGCTGGGGGTGGTGTTTCAGGGTTTAGGGCAGTGGTGTTCGGGCAGTGTAGGGGGTCTTGCTGGGTGTGATGTTTCAGGATTTAGGGCAGTGCAGTGGTGTTCGTGCAGTGTAGGGGGTCGTGCTGGGGATGGTGTTTCTGGGTTTAGGGCAGTGCAGTAGTGTTCGAGCAGTGTAGGGGTTTGTGCAGGGGGTGGTGTTTCAGGGTTTAGGGCAGTGCAGTGGTGTTCAGGCAGTGTAGGGGGTCGCTCTGGGGGTGGTGTTTCAGGGTTTAGGGCAGTGCAGTGGTGTTCGGGCAGTGTACGGGGTCATGCATGGGGTGGTGTTTCAGGGTTTAGGGCAGTGCAGTGGTTTTCGGGCAGTGTAGGGTGTTGTGCTGGGGCTGGTGTTTCAGGGTTCAGGGCAGTGCAGTGGTGTTCAGACAGTGTAGGGGGTCGTGCTGGAGGCTGGTGTTTCACGGTTTAGGGCAGTGCAGTGGTGTTCGGGCAGTGTAGGGGGTCGTGCTGGGGCTGGTGTTTCAGGGTTTAGGGCAGTGCAGTGGTGTTCGGGCAGTGTAGGCGGTCGTGCTGGGGCTGGTGTTTCAGGGTTTAGGGCAGTGCAGTGGTGTTCGGGCAGTGTAGGGGGTCATGCTGGGGCTGGTGTTTCAGGGTTTAGGGCAGTGCAGTGGTGCTCGGGCAGTGTAGGGGGTCGTGCTGGGGGTGATGTTTCAGGGTTTAGGGTAGTACAGTGGTGTTCGGGCAGTGTAGGGGGTCGTACAGGGGCTGGTGTTTCAAGGTTTAGGGCAGTGCAGTGGTGTTCGGGCAGTGTAGGGGGTCGTGCTGGGGCTGGTGTTTCAGGGTTTTGGCAGAGCAGTGGTGTTCGGGCAGTGTAGGGGGTCATGCTGGGGGTAGTGTTTCAGGGTTTAGGGCAGTGCAGTGGTGTTCGGGCAGTGTAGGGGGTCGTGCTGGGGGTGGTGTTTCAGGGTTTAGGTCAGTGGTGTTCGGGCAGTGTAGGGGGTCTTGCTGGGGGTGATGTTTCAGGGTTTAGGGCAGTGCAGTGGTGTTCGGGCAGTGTAGGGGGTCTTGCTGGGAGTAGTGTTTCAGGGTTTAGGGCAGTGCAGTGGTGTTCGGGCAGTGTAGGGGGTCATGCTGGGGGTGGTGTTTCAGGGTTTAGGGCAGTAGAGTGGTGTTCGGGCAGTGTAGGGGGTCGTGAAGGGGTGGTGTTTCAGGGTTTAGGGCAGTGCAGTGGTTTCGGGCAGTGTAGGGGGTCGTGCTAGGGGTGGTGTTTCAGGGTTTAGGGCAGTGCAGTGGTGTTCGGGCAGTGTAGGGGGTCATGCAGGGGCTGGTGTTTCAGGGTTTAGGGCAGTGCAGTGGTGTTCGGGCAGTGTAGGGGGTCGTGCTGGGGGTAGTGTTTTAGGGTTTAGGGTAGTGCAGTGGTGCTTGTGTAGTGTAGGGGTCGTGCTGGGGGTAGTGTTTTAGGGTTTAGGGTAGTGCAGTGGTGTTTGTGTAGTGTAGGGGTCATGTTTTAGGGTAGTGCAGTGGTGTTTGGGTAGTGTAGGGGTCGTGCTGGGGGTAGTGTTTTAGGATTTAGGTTAGTGCAGTGGTGTTTGGGTAGTGTAGGGGTCGTGCTGGGGGTAGTGTTTTAGGGTTTAGGGTAGTGCAGTGGTGTTTGTGTAGTGTAGGGGTCGTGCTGGGGTAGTGGTTTAGGGTAGTGCAGTGGTGCTTGTGTAGTGTAGGGGTCGTGCTGGGGATAGTGTTTTAGGGTTTAGGGTAGTGCAGTGGTGTTTGGGTAGTGTAGGGGGTCGTGCTGGTGGTAGTGTTTTAGGATCTAGGTTAGTGCAGTGGTGTTTGGGTAGTGTAGGGGGTCGTGCTGGGGTAGTGTTTTAGGGTTTAGGATAGTGCAGTGGTGCTTGTGTAGTGTAGGGGGTCGTGCTGGGGGTAGTGTTTTAGGGTTTAAGGTAGTGCAGTGGTGTTTTTGTAGTGTAGGGGGTCATGTTTTAAGATGCAATGCTCCAATACCTGACCAGTCTGCACTACATAAAACTGCAAAAAAACTAAAAATAAAAAGTGTTTTGCACACTTTTGTCATTGGGCTATATGTGGGCTACATCTGGGTAATATTTGTGCTACATTTGGGCTCTTTTTTCACTGGTGGCCATCTTGGAAGACTTCTTTGTTATGAAGTTTCCTAATTTCTTCATTTACTGCAGTCTCCTCAGTAGGAAATGCTTTCAGTTTTTTACTTTGATTCCATCAAGAAGGCATTCAGATGTGTCTCACATCTGCCATAAATTCAGAATGTTAGCACTCTAGTTGCTCATTAGATCACTGGAGTAAAGCTACTGCTCACCAGGGAGTTAACTGGAAGTCTGCTGCTGGTATTGAAAGTGATTGTTTCAGTCTGCATGTCAGAATTTTCTAATGAAATAGAAGAGGATTTGAGATCTCACTTAAAACATGCCCTAATTTTTCTTTCTGCAGCACTAACCATAATTTCTATTTCAAAAAGAACCCCTCATTTTGTTCCTTTTTAAATTAAATGTTTTAAGTGTTACCGGTTTATTCCAATCAAGATGGCTTCAGGTGTGCCATACTTTTGTCATAAGTAAGGCTGTTAGCGCTCTAGTTGTTCTTTAGAACACTCTGGGAAGCTGCAGTAGAACACAAAGGCATCAACTGGCAGGCTGCTCCTGTTGAAATATAACAGGAAGATATTTGAGATCACACTTGAAATATGTCCTAATTTTTCTTTCTACAGCACTAACCATAATTTCTATGACAAAATGAACCCCATCATTTTGTTCCTTTTTAAATTAAATGTTTTAAGTGTTACCAGTTTATTCCAATCAAGATGGCTTCAGGTGTGCCATACTTTTGTCATAAGTAAGGCTGTTAGCACTCTAGTTGTTCTTTAGAACACTCTGGGAAGCTGCAGTAGAACACAAAGGCATCAACTGGCAGGCTGCTCCTGTTGAAATATAATAGGAAGATATTTGAGATCACACTTGAAACATGTCCTAATTTTTCTTTCTACAGCACTAACCATAATTTCTATGACAAAATGAACCCCATCATTTTGTTCCTTTTTAAATTAAATTGTTTAAGTATTACCAGTTTATTCCAATCAAGATGGCTTCAGGTGTGCCATACTTTTGTCATAAGTAAGGCTGTTAGCACTCTAGTTGTTCTTTAGAACACTCTGGGAAGCTGCAGTAGAACACAAAGGAATCAACTGACAGTCTCTGCCCTTGTTGGATGTACATGTTTTACTGAGAATGTCAGACTTCATTCTCACATGAGTGAGAAAGATAATGTGAATTTACAGAAAATATGCTCTCATTTTAGCTTCTGGAGCACCTTCCAAACCTCCATGGGACAAGCATGAGAAAAAAGTGTTCTCTCAAACATGATTCATGATATCCCAGCAGAAGGTTTTTCACATGGTAAAATCACCTTAGAATACACCACAATTCCTAAAATTAGTATGGTACCATCAACAAATAAATTCTAATGTAACTAAAGCCTGTTATCACCCTTAATAGTTCTCCTTTTGGTGACCCTCAAAATCTTCTATTCACTACAATGCATTTCAATGAGGTACTATCATTTATATTGGTCCCAAGATGGCTGCCAGCAATTCCAGGATGAAGTGCTGACAGCCAATCAGATCTCACGATGACATGTGTGGTTAGGCTCCGCCCAGATATATATGTGACTTTACTTTTGATTTTCTCAGGAACTACTGAACGGATTTATACCATTTAAGCAAAAGGCACGACACTGAACCAAGGGCTACCTCTTTGCCAAATTTGGTGTAATTCCGTTCAGCAGTTCGGGCTGTAGCTGCGACTAAAGGTTCCTATGGAAAAATGAATGGGGAAAATGCGTTTTGGGACCCCCCTTTTTTCTCGGCCCCGGCTTGACGTATCACCCCGAGACTTTCAGGATAGGAGCGGACCGGAGCGCCCAACAAGTTGGAAACTTTCGCGAAGATTCGTCAACCGGCGCCAACGTTATTTCAAATAGAATGTCGCGGATTTCCTATGGATAATAGGTTTTAACTATAACTATCTACTGGCGACCGCCAGTAGATAATATAGGCCAAGGTGTATTGAAGAATGAGTGGGTGTATAAGTGTCTGAATGGATGATTTAGTAGGTGCGTGACTGACTGTATAAGTGAGTGATTAAATGTGTCTTACTGAATGCATGGGTTAGGGACTGATACAGACATTCACACAGTTTAGTTTGTCAGTTGGTGTGTAAGTGGTTGCATGGGTTGGTGAGTAGCTAAATGAGGGTCTATATGGGTTATCGATTGGTTGCCTGAGTATTTGTATGGGTGCCTGAGTGTCTGTGTGGGTGGTTGGGGAGGTGACTCTGTGCATAGATGTGTGAGTGGATGATTCACTGTGTGTATGGGTTCAAGAGTGCATCTGTGAAGGGCTGTATGGGTGGGTGAGTGTGTTTATGGGTGTGTTGGTGAGTGAATGGATGCCTCAGTGGTACATGTGTGGGTAACTGCATATGTGAAAGGCAGTATATGTGAGTGTTGGAGTATATAAATGACTATGTGAGCGTGAGTGATTGTGAGAGTGGCTGTATGAATGAGTGTGTGCTTGTATTAGTTATTGTATAAGAGTGTAAGTATGTGTTAGTATATGTTTGAATAAGTGAGGTGGTGTGTGTATAACTGTATAGGTGAGTAAATGGGAGTGTGAATGATTCTTTGCATGACTGACTAGGTGTGTGAGTAACTCTATGGATGAGTGGCGGTGTGTGAGTTGTCTGTATAGATATGTGAGTGCATATGATAGTGCCGTATTGATGGTTGACTGCATGTATGAGTGACTGTATGGGTGAATGAGTGGATGTGTGTGTAGACCTAGGAATTAGTGAGTGGGTATGTACTAACTGGTATTGGTGTGTTCTATGGTTTCGAAAATGGTAGTCTGCATTTTAGAGTGGGTGTATCAAAGGTTATATTAGGGTATGAGGAGGTGCATCAGATTATCACGTGGATGATGTCATCAGTGATGTCATCAGTGATGTCATTTGAGATGTCATCAGTGATGTCACTGACCATGTCATGAATGATGTAATATGTGACGTCATCAGCAGAGCATTGCAGGGGCGCGAGTTATAGTTAGCTGAACTAATTATAATGTGGGAATTTCTCTGGTTTTGTACGAGTGAAATGTCCAACTAACTATAACTTTCCCTAAAACCTATGGTTTTTTCAGTGAATTTCTAATGTTTTTTAAATGCTAATTTCTAACTATAACGTGCCTGAAACCTATGGTTTTTTCAGTGAATATATAAATAAGTATATATATATTTTACCTACTGGCGGTCGCCAGTAGGTAGTTATAGTTAGGACCTATTTTCCATAGGAAATTCACAACATTCTATTTCCAATAACTTTGGCGCAGGTTGATGAATCTTCGCGAAATTTTCAAAACTCGTGGGGCGCTCCGGTCCGCTCCTATCCTGAAAGTCTCGGGGTGATTCATCAAGTGGGGGCCGAGAAAAAAGGGGGGTCCCAAAATGTGTTGTCCCCGTGCAATTTTCCATAGGAACCTTTAGTCGCAGCTACAGCCCGAACTGCTGAACGGAATTACACAAATTTGGCAAAAGGTAGCCCTTGGTTCAGAGTCATGCCTTTTGGTTAAATGGTGTAAATCTGTTCAGTAGTTCCTGAGAAATTTGAAAAGAAAACACATATATATCTGAGGCGGAGCCTAACCACACATGTCATCGAGAGATCTGATTGGCTGTCAGCACTTCATCCTGGAATTGCTGGCAGCCATCTTGAGACCAATATAAATGATGGTACCCCATTGAAATGCATTGTAGTGGATCGAAGATTTTGAGGGTTACCAAAAGGAGAACTATAAAGGGTGATAACAGACTTTAGTTACATTAGAATTCATTTGTTGATGGTTACCATACTAATTTCAGGAATTATGGTGTGTTCTAAGGTGATTTTACCCTGTGAAAAACCTTCTGCTGGGATATCATGAATCATGTTTGAGGAAAACTATTTTCACATGCTTGCCCCATACAGTTTTGGAAGGTGCTCAGAAGCTAAAATGAAAGCATAGTTTCTGTAAATTCACATTATCTTTCTCAGTCATGTGAGAATGAAGTCTGACATTCTCAGTAAAACATGTACATCCAACAAGGGCAGAGACTGTCAGTTGATTCCTTTGTGTTCTACTGCAGCTTCCCAGAGTGTTCTAAGAACAACTAGAGTGCTAACAGCCTTACTTATGACAAAAGTATGGCACACCTGAAGCCATCTTGATTGGAATAAACTGGTAACACTTAAAACATTTAATTTAAAAAGGAACAAAATGATGGGAGTTCATTTTGTCATAGAAATTATGGTTAGTGCTGTAGAAAGAATAATTAGGACATGATTTAAGTGAGATCTCAAATCCTCTTCTATTTCATTAGAAAATTCTGACATGCAGACTGAAACAATCACTTTCAATACCAGCAGTAGACTTCCAGTTAACTCCCTGGTCAGAAGTAGCTTTACTACAGTGATCTAATGAACAACTAGAGTGCTAACATTCTGAATTTATGGCAAATGTGTGACACATCTGAATGCCTTCTTGATGGAATCAAAGTAAAAAACTGAAAGCATTTCCTACTGAGGAGACTGAAGTAAATGACGAAATTAGGAAACTTCATAACAAATAAGTCTCCCAAGATGGCCACTAGAGAAAAAAGAGCCCAAATGTAGCACAAATATCACCCAGATGTAGCCCACATATGGCCCAATGACAGAAGTGTGCAAAACACTTTTTATTTTTAGTTTTTCTAAAGTTTTATATAGTGCAAACTGGTCAGGTATTTTACCTACTGGTTTTAATTAATTCTCACTGTATTGTTTTTTTGTCCTCATTTATGCGATCTTCATGGTTATGGCAAGCAAGGTCACCTTGTGTTAAAAGAAAATGGGAGCCGCCCTTAGATAACGAGGTAAGACCATGTCTTGGGAACCTACAAATTCTTTGAGTTTACCATCACAGAGCCACCATGATGAATCCCTTGAATTTGTTGGATCGCGTTTGTTGGAATCATTGGACATCCCTTCCTACCCTGCCACATAGTTCTTGTCCCAAAGTTCCCAGTACTTAGAATGCGTTTACTTTCCCCTCTAGATTTATCCAATTTCCTGAACTTGTCAACTGAAAAAAGCCAGTCTGCCACCTTAGGAGGAGATGGGAGAATCCAGTTTATACACACCTCACGTCTGGCTAACAAGATTATAGTAAATATTTCTGATTTTTACTTAAAACAATAATAGGTTCATTAGTATCCAAAATGCCAAAAATAACAGTAAAGGTGCTTACCTTAATATTAGTATTTAGAGCTTTATCAATGATCTTACCAATTTCATTCCAATAAGTATCAAGATAAGCACATAGGTGGAACATATGAATGTCATTAGCCTTTATCTCACCGCATCTTGGACACTTTTTTCGTCACCTGGTTATTCATTTTAGATAATTTTCAGGCGTCCAGTAGGACCTGTGTAAAGTAAAAAGATGATTTTCCTAAGGGGTGCAGAAACTATAATATACCATAAATAAGTGCAGGATACTTGCCAAAGTTGTTGCAAGTCTTGAGCCGGAAAGATGTTCTTCCAGGTATCGCCTGGTGTGGTAAAATCAACCTCGTCCCTCTGGGTCAGGTACCAGTACCATTTTGAAATTTCTTTTCGGGCTGGGTCTTTCTGTATTTGTTCCTCCAGTTTCCCAATATGTTCTGCATTTATGTCTTGTTCTTTGGACCAGCTAACCAACTGATAATATTTGAACCTTGAGATTTCTGCGTTGGTTCTTTCCGATAGTAAGTCCCAGCTCTTTAAATTGCCAAGCTCTAAAAGTTCTCCCCATTTCTCTATTCCTGCTTTTTCAAAGGACCTGCTAGGAGTCTTTCAGGCATTCCGGTGTTCCCGGTGAATTCCATACTGGTGCTAGCGGACTGTAGGTACGGAAACTTCCATGCTCTTCTTATCTCGTACCATAGTTTGTGACGCGTGACCCCAGTACCTTTAATTTAATTTTTTAAAGTACTTAGGGTGGCCAAACTTATAGAGACAATGATCATAATCAGTTACTGCTTTCCAATAGGCAGAATAAATTTCATGCGGTCGGAGAAGATTCCTGATGTTCTTGAAATGGAAGGCTCTATAGTACATCATAAGGTCTGGGCTGGCTATCCCCCTCGATTTTTCTTTGGCAAAGCTTTTTCCAGGCTATCCTTACTCCTCTGGAGGCCCAGATGAAGGCATTTATTTCGCTCTGAATCTTTCTTATCCAAAGTGGTTTGAACTCCAACGGAATAGCGTTAAATACAAAAGTAAACTTTGGCAGGATCGCCATTTTAATAACGTTGGCTCTCCCCATAAAAGTAAGAGATAAACAGCTCCAAGATCTTAATAACTTCCTCATTTCTTTTACTTTTAAGTCCAGATTTACTTGAGCAATTTCATCAATATTTTTTGGAACTTCTATCCCCAAGTATTTAATTTTATTTTTTTAACCTATCACCGGCATAATCATATTCCAATGCATGACCTCAGTCTTCTGATGGTTAACTTGGTAGCCGGAGATACTCCTGAAGTCTGTTAATAATCTTGTTATGCTGTTAAGGGATTTATTCAAGTTGCTTGTGTAAATCATTAAATCATCAGCATATAGTGCCACTTTCAGAACCCATCCATTGAATTTAAAAGGAATGATTTCGTGAGACCTCCTTATCATGTTAGCTAAAGGTTTGATATATAAAGATTAAAAAGGTGGGGGGATAGCGGGCATCCCTGTCTAGTACCTCTTTTGATCTGGAATCGCTTTCGATAAGCTACCATTAATGAGTATTTTTGCTACAGGGGCCGAGTATATATTTGATATTGCTCTTGAGAAATTCTCCCCTAAGCCGTAATGAAAGATGACTTCCTGCAAAAATGACCAGTTCACGCGGTCGAATGCTTTAGCAGCATCGAAAGTAAGAACTGCAAGCAGGATTTTTCCTGGACAGCAATATCAATTGCTCCAATAAGTTGGTGAGTAAGATCATGCAATTGTCTCCCCTAATAAATCCCTTTTGGTTGTTGTGAATAAGTTTATATATAAGGTGGTTATGGTCCGAGGCCACGCCCCTTTTTACACCTCTCTGCAACGCAGCTCTGTGGCGCTTACTGGAGGTACCTGGTGGGCTAGTTGGACCCCAGGGACCCTCAGGATTCAAGGGGACTTAATCCCCCAACTTAAAACACGCCACAGGTCATGTTTGCACACATGTCACCTCAGGCCCCGCCCCTCCCCTTCACCACTGTGCAAACACGCCCCGTGGCGCGTTTTTAGGTTGGGGGATTAACTCCCTTGAATCCTGAGGGTCCCTGGGTGCAACTAGCCCACCAGCTACCTCCATTAAGCGCCACAGAGCTGCGTTGCAGAGAGTGTGTAAAGGGGCATGGCCTCAGAACACCTCTCTGCAATGCAGCCCCTGGCGCATACTGGAGAGGTTCCCAGTGGGCTAGTTACCCAGGGACCCTGGTATTCAAGGGGAATTAGCTCCCCATCTGCAAGCGCGCCAGGGCGCAAGCTCAGAGTGCTGCAAGGAAGGGCGTGGCCTCAGCCGGCTGATGCGGGACTTTTTTTTTTGTTAAGAGGCAGTGTGTGGCCCACCTTCTTTGTGAGCTTATTTGCCCTGGGGACCCCATCCCCCAGGGCCTGCCCGCTGTTTTTTTTGTTGTTTTTTTAAAAATTGTTTTGGAGGGGGGCTGCGTTGCCCCCCTCCTCAGGCCACTTATGGCCCCAGGGACCCCATCCCGCGGGGCCGGCCTTTTTTTTTTTTTTAATATTTTTTTAAATAAATTTTGGGGAAAGGGGCGTGTGGCCCCCTCCTGGGCCACTTGTAGCCCCGGGACCCCACCCCCGGGGCTGGTCCCTCCGTTGTGGGACCGTGGGGGGTCCCCAATCCCAATGGTCCAGCCGGCTCCCCGCGTCCCTCGGGAGCCGGCATTGCTTTCCACATAGGAGCTGCTAAGATGCAGCTCCCCATGTGGAAAGCAATTTGCTTTGAATTTTGGAAGAGAGAGCAGGTTTGCTGCTCTCTTTCCAAAATTCAAAGCAAGCTTGCTATGACAGGACGGGAGCCGCGAGGCTCCGCCCTGTCATAGCAAACTAGCAGTGTCCCGGGGTGGGCACCCCCGGGACACTGCAGGAGCCGGCCCTGGGGGTGGTGGTCCCCAGGGTCATCACAGGCTCCAGGATGGGGGCCGCGCGGCCCCCCTCCCAACATGTTGAAAGCCCTGGGGAGGTGGTGGTCCCCGGGGCTTCGGGGGTCCGAAACAGACCCCCAATTTAAAATTCTTAGTGCCCCGGGGAGGTGGCGGTCCCCGGGGCATGTGGGGGGGCTCGAGCCCCCCCACACAGGTAATTTAAAAACATTTTTTAAAAAGCCCCGGGGGGTGGCGGTCCCCGGGGTTGCGGGAGGGCCGAGTGCCCTCCCGCACCATTTGTTATTTAAAGCCCCGAGGGGTGGCAGTTCCTGGGGTTTGGGGGGGCCTTAGAGGCCCCCCCAACAAATATTTAATAAACCCCGCATGCCCCCGGGACTTGGCCCACCCGGAGGCCAAATAACAACGAAGCGCAGGAGTCCGCGCTTCGTTTTTTTTTTTTTTCACGGCGGGATCCGGCCATCTTAAGCGCATCCTGCCAATTTGTTTTTAAAAATATGCTTTTTTTGGCCCAGGGGGTCCTTCTGGGACCCCCTGAGCAGGCCTAGGGGGTCAGGGTGTTTCTACCCTGCCCCCTTTTTGCGTTTTGCGCATTTGTTTCTACTGTTTTCTTGTGACTCGGTTCTACCGAGTCACAAGATGGCTGCCAACACTTCCTGGTTTGGAGTGTTGACAGCCAATTAGCATACAGCTCGTGATCGGGAGGGTGCGCGGATCCTCCGCTGCCATAGATATATATGTGTTTTTACTTTTGATTTTCTCAGCAACTACTGAAAGGATTTACACCATTTAACAAAAAGGGTTCTTTCTGAACCAAGAACTACTTCTTTGCCAAATTTGGTGTAATTCCGTTCAGCAGTTCGGGCTGTAGCCATGTCTAAAGTTTCCTAAGGAAAATTGCATGGGGAAAACACGTTTTGGGACCCCCCTTTTTTCTCGGCCCCCGCTTGCTGAATCACCCCGAAACTTTAAGGATAGGAGCGGACCAGAGCGGGCCATAAGTTTTGAGAATTTCGCGAAGATTTGTCAACCGGCGCCAAAGGTATTGGAAATAGAATGTTGCGAATTTCCTATGGAAAATAGGTCCTAACTATAACTATCTACTGGCGACCCCCAGTAGATGATATATATATATATATATATTCACTGAAAAACCATAGGTTTTAGGGTCAGTTATAGTTAGTTGGACATTTCACTCGTACAAAAGCAGTGAAATTCCCCTGTTATAGTTAGTTCAGCTAACTATAACTCGCGCCCCGCAATGCACTGCTGATGACGTCACATATTACATCACTCATGACATGGTCAGTGACATCACTGATGACATCACTGATGACATCTCAAATGACATCACTGATGACATCACTGATGACATCATCCAGTGACTGTGTGTTTTTGTAAAGTTTAAATATGTTTAATATATATAGGGAAAGGCGTATTGAAGAATGAGTGGGTGTATAAGTGTCTGAATGGATGATTTAGTAGGTGCGTGACTCACTCTATAAGTGAGTGATTAAAAGTATCTTCCTGAATGCATGGGGTAGTGACTAAACTGTGTGAATGTCTGTATCCGTCTGTCTGTTGGTGTGTAAGCGGCTGCATGGGTTTGCGAATAGCTACATGAGTGTCTACATGGGTTATTGATTGGTTGTCTGAGTATCTGTATGGGTGCCTGAGTGTTTGTGTGGATGGGGTGTGTGTGACTCTGTGCATAGATGTGTGAGTGGGTGATTCACTGGGTGCATGGTTTAAAGAGTGCATCTGTGATGGACTGTATGGGTGGGTGAGTGTGTGTATGGGTGTGTTAGTGAGTGAATGTATATCTCAGTGGTACATGTGTGAGTAACTACATATGTGAAAGGCAGTATATATGTGTGTTGGAGTATATAAATGGCTATAAGTGAGAGTGTGTGATTGTGAGAGTGGCTGTATGGATGAGTGTGTACGTGTATCAGTGATTGTATAAGAGCGTAAGAATGTGCTAGTATTTGTATGAGTAAGTGAGCTGGTGTGTGTATAACTGTATAGGTGAGTAAATGGCAGTGTGATTAATTATTTGCATGACTGACTAGGTGCGTGAGTACCTCTATGGATGAGTGGCAGTGTGTGAGTGTCTATATAGGTGTATGAGTGCATATGATAGTCCTGTACTGAGTGACCGTAAGTATGAGTGACTGTACGGGTGAGTGAGTGGATGTGTGTGTAGACCTAAGAATCAGTGAGTGTGTATGTAGTTATTGGTGTTGGAGTGTCTATGGTTTTGAGAATGGCAGTCTGTAACTTAGAGTGGGTGTATCAAAAGTTATATTAGGGTGTGAGAAGATGCATGAAATTATCACATGGATGATGTCATCAGTGATGTCATCAGTGATGTCATTTGAGATGTCATCAGTGATGTCATCAGTGATGTCACTGACCATGTGATGAGTGATGTAATATGTGACGTCATCAGCAGTGCATTGCGGGGGCACGAGTTATAGTTAGCTGAACTAACTATAACGGGGGAATTTCACGGGTTTTGTACGAGTGAAATGTCCAACTAACTATAACAGACCCTAAAACCTATGGTTTTTTCAGTGAATTTCTAAGGTTTTTTAAATGCTAATTTCTAACTATAACGTGCCTGAAACCTATGGTTTTTTCAGTGAATTTCAAAGGTTTTTTAAATGCTAATTTCTAACTATAACGTGTCTGAAACCTATGATTTTTTCAGTTAATTTCAAAGGTTTTTTAAATGCTAATTTCTAACTATAGCGTATCTGAAACCTATGGTTTTTTCAGTGAATTTCAAAGGTTTTTAAATGCTAATTTCTAACTATAACGTGCCTGAAACCTATGGTTTTTTAAGTGAATTTCAAAGGTTTTTAAATGCTAGTTTCTAACTATGCCTACAGAGGTAGGACATGTGAAGAAAGAAGAAAAAACGCACAGAAAGAAGCAAAAGAAATGCAGAAAGAAGCAACAGAAGTCCACAAAGACGAAGAAAAGAGCAGGAAGAAGCTAGACATGTGCAGAAAGAACCAACAGAGGAGCAGAAAGAGGCCTTGTTGCAAAATCATCCTGTGCCCACAACTTTTCAGACGGGTACTGGTGGTAACTGACACGGACTAACCAGGCCTAGAGCCAGTGCTATGCTAAAAGACACTTAGAATACAGTGAAAACACCTACATACACTAGGGAACACTATGCATTGGGGTACCCCTGTGATTAGCATGACCTCCTCTGTAAGGCCCTAGTACATAATAGGGCAGGGGATTAAAGGTTCCTTCTTAAAACGCGCCCCGGGCGCGTTTGCACAGTGGTGAAGGGAGGGGGGCCTGAGGTGACATGTGTGGCAAACAAGCCCTGTGGCCGTTTTAAGTTGGGAGATTAGGTCCCCTTGAATCCTGAGGGTCCCTGGGGTCCCACTAGCCCACTAGGTACCTCCAGTAAGCGCCACAGAGCTGCGATGCACAGAGGTGTAAAAAGGGGCGTGGCTCGACCACCTCTCTGCAACGCAGCCCTGTGGCGCGCACTGGAGGTACCTGGTGGGCTAGTTGGCCCCCAGGGTCCCTCAGGATTCAAGGGGAATTAATTCCCCATCTTAAAACGCGCCACGGGGCCTGTTTGCACACGTCACCTCAAGCCCCGCGGTCGCCAGTAGATAGTTATAGTTAGGACCTATTTTCCATAGGAAATCCGCAACATTCTATTTGAAATAACGTTGGCGCCGGTTGACGAATCTTCGCGAAAGCTTCCAACTTGTTGGGGCGCTCCGGTCCGCTCCTATCCTGAAAGTCTCGGGGTGATTCGTCAAGCGGGGGCCGAGAAAAAAGGGGGGTCCCAAAACGCATTTTCCCCATTCATTTTTCCATAGGAACCGTTCATCGCGGCTACAGCCCGAACTGCGGAACGGAATTACACCAAATTTGGCAAAGAGGTAGCCCTTGGTTCAGTGTCGTGCCTTTTGCTTAAATGGTGTAAATCCGTTCAGTAGTTCCTGAGAAAATCAAAAGTAAAGTCACATATATATCTATGGCCGAGTGAGGTCCGCGTGACCCTCCCGATGACGAGCTGCATGCTAATTGGCTGTCAAGTGGCTGTCAACACTCCAAATCAGGAAGTGTTGGCAGTCATTTTGATCCCTCGGTAGAACCGAGGGACAGAAACAAGTGCGCAAAGCGCAAAAGGGGGCAGGGTAGAAACACCCTGACCCCCTAGGTCTGCTCAGGGGTCCCACAAGGACCCCCTGGGCAGAAAAAGCATTTTCTTTTTTTTTTTAAATCGGCAAAATGCGCTTAGGGTTCGCGGATCCCGCTGATTAAAAAAAAAAAACACAAGAAACAAGTGCGCAAAACGCACAAAGGGGGCAGGGTAGAAACACCCTGACTCCTAGGTCTGCTCAGGGGGTCCCACAAGGACCCCTGGGCAGAAAAAAGCAAAAAAGACGGGCATCGTGCTGGAGGCCCCGCCCCCTCCCTGCAGCAGTCTGTAAACGCGCCCCCTGGCGTGTTTTAAGAAGGGAAGTAATTCCCCTTGAATACTAGGGGTCTGGGGCCAACTAGCCCACCAGGAACCTCCGGCATGCGCCAGGGGCTGCGTTGCAGAGAGTGTACAGAGGCCACGCCCCTTTTACACCTCTCTGCAACGCAGCTCTGTGGCGCTTTTGGAGGTACATGGTGGGCTAGTTGGACTCCAGGGACCCTCAGTATTCAAGGGACTTAATCTCCCAGCTTAAAGAACGCCACGGGGCGTGTTTGCACAGTGGTGAAGGGAGGGGCGTGGCTTCAGGTGACATGTGTGCAAACAGGCCCCGTGGTGCGTTTTAAGATGGGGAATTAAATCTCTTCAATCCTGAGGGTCCCTGGGGGCCAACTAGCCCACCAGGTACCTCCAGTAAGCGCCACGGAGCTGCGTAGCAGAGTGTTGTAAAAAGGGGCATGGCCTCTGAACACCTCTCTGCAACGCAGCTCTCTGGCGCATACTGGAGGTATCTGGTGGGCCAGTTGGCCCCTAGGGACCCTCGGGATTGAGGAGGAATTAATTCTCCAACTTAAAGCGCGCCACAGGGCGTGATTTGCAGACATGTCACTTCAGGCCCCACCCCTTCCTTCACCATTGTGCAAATATTCCTCTAAAATCAGCCGAACTACGAATTCCGATTTACTCACCTGTTATCAGGAGAGACCGCAGTGCTGCATCTTTGAGCCCAGTACTGATCCTGAAAAGTAATTTTAACCGTACTTACCAGTAACTTGAATTTCCTTCCATAGGATATCATTGCCTGCTTTTGCTGAAAAAGTTTCTAAGTGTGGATTTTTGAAACATACAAATATTCCTCTAAAATCAGCCGAACTACGAATTCCGATTTACTCACCGGTTATCAGGAGAGACCTCAGTGCTGCAATTTGGGCCCAGTACTGATCCTGAAAAGTAATTTTAACCGTACTTACCAGTAACTTGAATTTCCTTCCATAGGCTAACATTGACTGGTTTCACTTGGAAATTCTTCAGCAGAAAAGTTTCAAAGTGTCGATTTTCACAAACTACAAATATTCCTTAAAAATCGCCTGTATGACTTAAAAGCATTCTTTCAACTGTTTACAGGAGATGCACCAGTGCTGGATCCAGGATCCACCACTGAGTAAGAAAAAGTAACGATAACACTACTTACCTGCTAAGTGAATTTCCTCCCATAGGATAACATTGGTGATTCTATGTGAAAAAGTTTCTAAGTGTCAACTTTTAAAATACAATAATATTCCTTAAAAATCACTACTGTAACCAAAACGCTTTTACTCAACTGTTTACAGGAGATGTCCCAGGACTGAATCTAGGATCCAGTCCTGTGGTTAGAAAAGTAATCCATAAAGTAACTAATTGCATTTAACTTGAAATTCACATTGAGCTCAATGTTGCATTGTGTTTGAAATTGTGTTGCCCATTGCAACAACTGTAACTACTGTACTTAAAAGTTTTTTGCCTATTTGCAAAGTATTTAAACTAAAGTAATTCATTCTGAGAAAGTATATTTTGTAATGTAATGTATAATGTAATTACAATGTATTTTAAAATAAAATATCTAAAAATAAATAGTTTAAAAAAATGTAGTAAATCAGTATCAAAAAAATAAATATAACAATTAATACATTTAAAAATTGTCATTTACAAAACCTTTGAAATTCACTGAAAAAAACCATAGGTTTCAGACATGTTATAGTTAGGAATTAGCATTTAAAAAACCTTTGAAATTCACTGAAAAAACCATAGGTTTCAGGCACGTTATAGTTAGAAATTAGCATTTAAAAAACCTTACAAATTGACTGAAAAACCATAGGTTTTAGGGACAGTTATAGTTAGTTGGACATTGCACTCGTACAAAACCCGTGAAATTCCCCGTTATAGTTAGTTCAGGTAACTATAACTCGCGTCCCCGCAATGCACTGCTGATGACGTCACATATTTCATCACTCATGACATGGTCAGTGACATCACCGCTTGGGGAGGGGAGGCCATCAAATACTAATCTTCACCTTCAATGCATTATATATGGGAGGGGGGGCGCCAACCACCCACCCTAGCCTATTATGGCCCTGGGGACCTCATTCCCCAAGGCTATATATATGTTAAAGGGGAGAGGGCCTCGTGGCCCACTCCCTGAGCCTCTTTAGGACCTGGGACCCCATCCCCTAGAACGTTTTTTTTTTTAAACGTGAGGGGGCTACATGGTCCATCTCTCCGAGGCCTATTATAGCCCTGGCGACCCCATCACCAATGTGTGTATAGATATATAGATATTAAAAGATGAGAGGGCCGCATGGCCTCCCCTCCCCAAGCATTATTAGTCCCTGGAGACCACATCCCACAGGGCTGCTATTTTCTAAAGGGGAGGGGGCTGCACGGTCCCCCCTTCCCCGAGCCTTTAAAAGGCCCTGTGGACCCCATCCCCCAGGGCCACTACTTATTTTAAAGATGAGGGGGGTGACCCTGAGCCATTTTCAGCCCCAGGGACCCCATCCCCTGGGCCTGTATTAATTAGAGGTGGGTGCCCAACCAGGACACCCACCATATACTCATTGGGGGCTGCAGGAGAAGCCCCAGGGCCCCCACGGCCCTAGTCAGCTCCCCGCAAGCTGCTGGAGTCAGCATTGCTCCTGCCCGCAGGGAGCAGCTATTTCTGCCTATCCCTCCAAGCAGGAGCAATCTCTTGATCTGTTTTCCTTCCTGCATCAGTGTGGACAGGGAAACAGATCAAAAGCCTGCTCCCAGCTGGTAGGAGCATTTTCAAAGCTCCCACCTGCTGGGAGCAGACTCAGTGTTTGCTCCCACATGGTGTGAGAATCAAAAATGCTGCCACAAGGCGGGAGCAAACACAGGTTTCCCACAAGATCGCGGCGAAATTTCCCAATTTTGTTTGTTTTTGGGCCGGGGGGTCTCTCTGGGTCCCCCCCACATGGGCCCTAGGGAGGCAGGGTAGGGATACACTTATATATTTTTTTATTTAACACTTCAGGATAGGGCAATAAGTCTGAGTCCGGTATTGGTTGCTAGCAACATTTTTCTGATGTTGGGTATGCACAACAATACCCTGCTAAGAATCTATCCCATTCTTTTACAGGAACTGTTAGCAGAACATATAACCCAGCCTTAACAGTGCAGCACAGAATTATAATTGAGTCTTTAGAGTTCAAAATACATACACAAGAAATAGTTCAAAGCTCGACTTTAATCGCACACAACTTCAGGATACTTCTCTGTAAGTCAAAATGTTCATAATAGAATACTTACTTTAGGAATGAGGAGGTCTTGATACCTGAAATCCAAAATCAATAAAGCAAGATCCTGGCACAGCAACACTGTAGCACGATTGCCCAGCAAAGTCGCCATGCACCATGAGGAAAGTTATACCTGAGGATCCAAAATGGCCTCCATCTCTCAAGACATGCAATAGTTTGTGGCCTACTGAGCAGCGTAGTTCACAGCAGGTCCTCTGCTGCATAGCTTTGTTCTAAGCACATGTTCTTCTTGAATCTAGTCATCGCCAGCACATCACCTTTGCTCCCCTAAGGCACTTTATGTAATACGACCCCTGGGGAGAACGACAGGGGGAACGCTGCCTGGGCCTGCCTTGAAGGTAAGAACCAACTGTCTGGAGGGGCCTTGAAGGTAAGAGCCAATTGACTGTATGGGGCATAGGATGTGCCCATGTGTCAGTAAGATGCAACCTAGAAGAGGGGGACTGCAAAGGAGTTGAGGGAGGACAAACAGAGGTTGCCAAATGCATATTGATAACAAATCTGCATTGTTCAGGTCTGGAGTAAGGTTTGGAAGACCTGGGTATCCCCATAACAAGTGCTAAGCCTGGAGCACCAATAACTGTAGAGCGCTCACAGATACCAACTCCATGCTTCTTGGCTTTAGTGCCAAATAATGAAAGTACCAAAAGTTGTTGGGTGCTAAAATAATGTGCTGGTGAAGGTGTTGCACCAAGGAGGAAAACACCTCCCCCCGCCCCCCCTCCACTGTCAGAGGGGCCATCGACCAACACTTTGCAATAACCACTATGCCCCAAAGTCGGATACTAGCTTTGTTTGTGTGGTGTGCTGAAGTCTGGGCATCAGGAAGAACCAACAAAGAAAAATCCAGCGGTCTGTGAAGGAGGCTTGTGCATGAGTGGCACTAGCACTGCCTTTGACACTTGTACAGGCTTGTGCATATTCACTAGCTGCAGACCGCAACAATGTTGGTTGGGCTGAGACATCACGTGATGGTTTGCACCAATGGTGGGGTGGGTGATATCTAATTAAATTTTGGATGATTAGCATGGTTGCCATAAAGATATAACAAGCGCGTAAGAGGAGGTTGAAGCACGTCGAATTTTACATCAGGTATGCATGGGGGTTCGATAAGGTGACAAACTTAACACAAGGTAATAATGTAGTAGTTTTGTAGGATTGTTTAAGTTGAGTAGAGGTGGCTAAAGGCTCATAGGGACTCGATGTTAGGATATTAGGGGGTGAGTTACGTTAGGGCGCACAGATTAAGGATGTGTTTTAAAAAAAAATTAGGATGAATGTTTACGTTAGGGGTTAAATTCGTGGGTCACACGGTATGGTTTGCATGTGGTGAGTGAGGTGGGAGTCACGTTATGGGGGATGGGATCAGGACATGGGCACTTTTGCATAAATTGGTCGGTATTAAAGAAGAATGGGAAATTACGGAGATAATTATTTTATATCATGTGGGACGCGAAATGCAATGTGACTGACATATATACTTTTACAACTTGTAGATACTCCTGATGAAGGTTTTTCAACTGAAATGCATTGAGTAGGATGTGAATTGAATGTTATGGAGGAAATTCGGAACATGTTCATGCATAGGCCTGGATGGGCAATACATAGAACAAGCTACATGCTAAAAGTTTTTCAACGAATTTCACAGCTTTTGATGTGATGGAATAATAAGTGGAAAATTAATGATGAAAAAATGAAGAAAATAAAATGGACAAAAATTGATTACTCAGGTGGATGTGTATTACTTTGAGATACCAATGTGCATACGGCTGTGCAACCTGCTTTGACCTGCTAACTTGCGGGTCTCCATTCTTGAATGAATCATGCTTAGGTGCGTAAGGAACGGCGCACTAATACGGGTGCTGCACGCCAAACGATAAAAAAGGAAGGCAACATGAACTATAATGAAGAATAATAAGGGTGTGCTTCGGGACATTCTTTGTCTTGTCATCATATATGCCGTTTCACCACCTGGTAGCACCCCGACACAAGAGAAGACCACAAATTGAGAATAAAAGATAACAGCGCGCTTCACGTCAAAAGCAGTTCACTACGTTTCGATCACGGATTAGTCACAAACATGGACTGCTCATATATAGAATGTTTTTTCTTTGGTGCGTTGACAGATGTTTGTCTTTAATGTATGCACTGACTTAATAGAGGGTGCTTTGGTTTGAGGTTTGATTTTGCAAAGGATTGTGGTTAATGTAGTGAGTACACAAAACGTTGACAGGGTTTGAGAGCGGGAGGTGGTGGGGATCACGTGACGGTTTGCACCAATGGTGGGGTGGGTGATATCTAATTAAATTTTGGATGATTAGCATGGTCGCCATAAAGATATAACGAGCGCGTAAGAGGAGGTTGAAGCGTGGCGAATTTTACATCAGGTATGCATGGGGGTTCGATAAGGTGACAAACTTAACACAAGGTAATAAATGTAGTAGTTTTGGAGGATTGTTTAAGTTGAGTAGAGGTGGCTAAAGGCTCATAGGGGCTCGATGTTAGGATATTAGGGGTGAGTTACGTTAGGCGCACTAGATTAAGGATGTGTTTTTAAAAAAGTTAGGATGAATGTTTACGTTAGGGGTTAAATTCGTGGGTCACACGGTATGGTTTGCATGTGGTGAGTGAGGTGGGAGTCACGTTATGAGGGATGGGATCGGGACATGGGCACTTTTGCATAAATTGGTCGGTATTAAAGAAGAATGGGAAATTACGGAGATAATTATTTTATATCATGTGGGACGGAAATGCAATGTGACTGACATATATACTTTTACAACTTGTAGATACTCCTGATGAAGGTTTTTCAACCGAAATGCATTGAGTAGGATGTGAATTGAATGTTATGGAGGAAATTCGGAACATGTTCATGCATAGGCCTGGATGGGCAATACATAGAACAAGCTACATGCTAAAAGTTTTCAACGAATTTCACAGCTTTTGACGTGATGGAATAATAAGTGGAAAATTAATGATGAAAAAATGAAGAAACTAAAATGGACAAAAATTGATTACTCAGGTGGATGTGTATTACTTTGAGATACCAATGTGCATACGGCTGTGCAACCTGCTTTGACCTGCTAACTTACGGGTCTCCATTCTTGAATGAATCATGCTTAGGTGCGTAAGGAACGGCGCACTATACAGGTGCTGCACGCTTAAACGATAAAAAGGAAGGCAACATGAACTATAATGAAGAATAATAAGGGTGTGCTTCGGGACATTCTTTGTCTTGGGCTGAGACAGAGCCAATGTGATTCCCCTGCATGGAGCTTTACAAGGATGAGACCCACCGAAAAAGCAGCTGCTTCTGCAGCCCTAACCTCCACCACAGCAACAACCCAAAGGACATAAAGGTATGCAAGACACTAACAGAGGCGGTACCATTGCTTTTGGCGACTAAGTAATTGCAGTCCTTGGGAAAGGGCAACCAGGCCCACAGTAGTATCCCACGAACATTTCCTCATCCCCAGGAAGGCTAGTGTCTGACTTGTGTTAAACTCCCACCTAGAATCTGTATTGGGTGCTGTCTCCCAAACCATAGTAATTGTTTCCTGAGATGTTGGTGTAACAATTAATGTGCTATTTGATGATTATGTACAATATGGTGTTTTGCATTAGAAGCAATGTTTACTTTCTTTTACGAGAAAAACACATTTATTGATGGGTACTGAGTGCTCTATTGCATTTTCTAACCCCAGACTGCCTCCCCGGTTAACCGTTGGACTGCTTGACTTCATTACCCTGAGGGTCATGTGCTATATAGGTATACTTTTGCTGATTTGGTCTTTTTGGGGGGGGGAATTTTATATAGCGCAACCTTGACCCAAAGGTATCAGAGCGCTTTACATGAACACCAGTTGCGTTACAGAAAGACACATTCATTTTTTGTTAGGCACGGGGAGATTAGGCAATTTGCCCAGAATCACAGGATGTTGAGCGTCCCTACCGAACATCGAACCCGGTTCCCCAGCTTTGAGGTCGACCGCTCTAGCCATAAGGCCACATCCTCTCCCCTAATTTCTAGTAGTGTAAAGCCCCAGGACGCCAGTGCTAACAAGGCTCTGATGGTCACTATACGAGTCAAGCAACTCCTGTCTGCCCTTAAAGTTAAGATTCAAGTTCATAAAATTTGTATAGTTTCACATGAGGAACTGAGCCGAAGTAATCCAAATACACCATCTGCAAATTCGGCGAACGCTTGGCAAGTATCATGCCTCCATGACACGCCCACAGCCCAGTTCTGAGACAGTGAAGATGCTGTCATTGAGTTTCTCTCTCTCTCTCTCTCTCTCTCTCTCTCGCTCTCTCTTGTTGATTAGGGATGCAAGTTCTCTTGGTCAGCGGCGTCACTAGGGTTGGTGTCACCCAGTGCAGTAACTCGGTAACTAATGGTGTCACCCCCTCACGACTTACCCCATGACACCATCACATGGGGTGACACCTTTCCCAAATGAGACTATTTAGTAAATAGTCTCATTTGGGGGAAAGATGTCACCCATGTGATGGTGTCTCGCTGCGGTCCGCACCCCCGCACCCCCTAGGACGCCACTGCTCTTGGTATTGTAGCTCGAAGAGTTCTGGCACACAACTGAACAGAGGTGGACTATGGGTTACTAATATCACAAAGCAAAAATAAAGCTCTGACCTTTCACAAATGCACAGCAATCACCCAGAAACTATCAGCTTCCATTCAGCTGATTACATAGCTCCAGTTCTTATCTAATGTTGCACAGCCCTTGCTCTGAGCAATGTTAATTGCACAGTGCTTGGTAATAGCATATGCTGTGATCACTCATTGTAACCTCATAATGCTAGGTTCTTATACACCCTCAGCTGTTCAGTCACTGCTTGAAGATGTTGTGCAGGTCTTAGTCTCAGAATTAGGCGCACAGTTTTTTTCTAAAATCTCAGGGTAGTTTATTGCTAGTCACAGAGTGATAAAGGTCTTAATTAAGCAAGGTAAGAGTCATACTGTGTTTGGTCACTGAGTTCCAAGGTAGGCAGACACAATATTGTTGAGTAATTGGTTCAATGATAAGTTCTGATCGATTCACTGACCTGTCTTTATTGTTGGTACGTTCTCCAGGTTCTAGGCAGTGGCGTAGCAAGGGGGGTGGAGGGAGGTGTCTGCCCCGGGCGGCATGAGCTTTGGGGGCGCGGACCTCACCAACCCCTCCCTTACCTGCGGCCGTTGCGGGGTGGCAAACGAACGCAGAAATCACCAGCACCCCCTCCCCACACCCCTTCCCGCTCTTAACCCGCGGCCCCCGGGCGGCAAAAGCAGGGGCCGCCAAGGGCAGCATAGGGTCTAGCTACGCCACTGGCTCATGGTTCGGGAGTTCTAGATTCCGGTTCCAGATGCGGACAGCATGCTACCACTCTCAGGGTGATGGGTTGAGGAGCCGTAACAGGAAGGGAGGCGCTCAAAACCCACTAGTGAGTTGATCGAGGCCACTGTAAGTCCACCTCCATTTCAGCTGGAAAGCCACATAGATGGTAGTGGTCTTGGGCGTGGTTTAATGGGGGTCACAACCAAGATAGCTGCCATCCACTCACAAGACTGCCAAATCCTACGCGTATCCGCTAGAGCTGGTTATGTTTTGAGGAAGTTCAGAAGTAGGTGTCTGTTTGGGGCAGCATGAGAAGGGGTGGCTTAAGTTGTGTCTGTGGTTGTGTGAGCTTCTGAGGGAATCATTGTGCCAGAAACTGTGGGGGCTATTGAGGGGAGGACTGAACCTGCACCCATAGAACCCATGACTCCAGGGAACAGACGGGAAGTGTTGGACCACGGGTGTAGAGTATGGTTAGTGAAAGCAGGAACTTGGTGTCCCTTCTAGGGCTGCACATGGTCACAGGTGTCAATATGCACAAATACAGGACAGATATGGCAGCGCATGACATCGCGGGGCAAAAAGTTAGGTCTCACAATGGAAGATAGTTTCATTAATTGGCAAACATGGCACTTTATTTTTATGTAGTATCTTTAGTCTGCTTTGGCATCAACAGCCAGGAGTATCTCTGCTGATGAAATGTTAAAGTAGTAGCTGCACAAGCATTGGCCAAGACCAGTCCTTTGTTCGCTGCTTTGATAAAATGCTTCCTTTCAGTTTCATTTGGAATGTCTCTGTCACCTACTCCATGTATAGAAGCTATAGATTTGCCTTTCGGTCCCAGGGTATATTTATTCTTGACAGGGACAGCTTTTGGCGGATTCTGTGATTTTTCAATTGTCTATATTGCTAATGTCATGTCTTGGTCGATTTTTATTTGCAAAATAGTTACAGCTGCAATCTTTCAGATTGTTATTGACACTTCGTGGCTCGGTCAACTGCTGCATTTTTTTGGAGTGTACTACTTCCTTCTGATGTTTTGCGCATTCGTTAAAAAGTAGCTTGTTTTGAACTAGCTACTTTCTCCAACAGCTGTTTAGATTTAATATACTTTCCCTAGGAGTCTCTATAAATACCGTATTTGAAGTCATATAAGTGCATTTATTCATTTATTGTTTTCAGTATGAGGTTTAACAATATAAATTGTACAACAATAAAATCACAATGATAAATTTTTTAGGGGAGTGCATGATCAACTAGCAATACAGCAAATACAAAAGTAATAAACCACAATAAAATAAATAAAAATTAAGCTATTCATTGAATAACAAAGATTTAAAATAGAGTTTAATCGTAACTTCCACCGCCCTGCCTACTCAATAATAAGCTACAAGTCCTCTTTGACCAGTATGATAAATTACATAATGCATGCATAATACAATACAACAGATATTCATCAGCTCTAAGACATAGTAAACAAGCATTTCATGTCAATGTTTTACAACTGGATTCACTCTGAAGCAATCAGAGCGGGAGAATGCTTGTTGTAAGGCCATTAACAATGTTTGTATATTTGTGTGGTCAAAAAACCTAGGGCCTGATTCACAAAGGTAAACTTACACTTTGGTGTAAGTTTACGATTGTTGCTTATTCACAAAGATACTTTGAGTATGTAGTATCTTTACGACTGCGGAGTCTCCGCACATAAAAGATAGGACAATGTGCAGACTCCACTGTCGTAAAGATACTACCAGTAAAATACCTTTGTGAATAGCAAACAATCGTATAAGTTTACCTATGTGAATCAGGACCCTAATATTTGAGTCTGCAATTGCTTAAATCCCAGAACCTCATGTTTTCTCTGAAACGTTGCAGGATTAGCATAGTATTCGTATTTTGTCCCTGTTGAAGGCTGAGCTGAGCAGCTGATATATAAACAGTGTGATGAGAATTTAGGGGTATTAGATGTGGAGAAGTTGGAACTACTTATTGGTACTTCAAAAACTCTAGATTTCTGAGTGAAGGACTATCTTTAATTGAATGTCTGTGGTTGCTTGAATAAATGTACTGCACCCATCTTATGTACAATGCTCTGAAATTAGACATGCTAGTCTTTACGGAAGCTTTCAAAGTGGTTATTATCCACTCAGTAGTTATCTTGTTCCTCAGGTGGTTTGTCTCTGTTATATAACAGTGCAAATTTCTCTTCTTCAGCTTAATATAGATGTGATGTTGACGTAATGGGTGTTACTTGCCCTCATTGTTATGGACATATGTGCACTCTCAAGTACAGGCAACCAGTTGCATTGCTAAATTTGTTTATTATTCCTGATTTGCAAATTTTTCAATTCGAGCATGTCTCCCTGGAATTCATTTGGTAATTTAGTCTGGGCTTCTGTCTTATCTTCTTCTGAAAAGGTGGCAGATATTGCCAGGTATAGGATTTACCCCGCTGCACATAATCTGGCAAATATGTGCCTCAAAAATTCAGAAATTTCATTAGGCCTTGAGGTTTATGGAAGCTTTGAAATTAATCTTGTGTCCCACTTCTATTAGCTCATTATCTATAAGGAACATATCAGCAACATATGACAACGCTTCTGGATCTCCTTGCAGGAATTCTAAAGCTTTAGAGGAGAACACTCATGCACTGTTCTTATAGCCCTGTGGTAAATGGGTGAATGCGAATTAAAACCTTTCAAATGCAAACTTGGGAAATTTTATTATCTGGTGCCGTAAGCATGCTGAGGAAACAGTTTGTCTAAAACGGTTTTGTACTATTTTTATAAACTTGTTTATTTGCATTTGAAATCATGCATAACAGAAAATATAATCATCAGTTAGTTCTTAGTAGGTATAGATGTAGGTGTCTTAGGGAAGATTGGATAGCAGATATAAGATGCCCTGGTAGTACAATAAGAATAAGTAGAGGGTGTAATTACTACCTTAAGTCTGAACCCTACAGGATGCTAGTCAAGATGAAAGCTGCCTTTCCAAGGGTCCTAAATCTTACTAGTTTATGGGGGATGGGAAGAGGGCATTCCTGTGCTTTGTATATAGGCTTTTCAAGAAGTATGCGTTTGTTCATGCCCTGTTTCCACCCGCATGGAGGGGTCGGTAAGGGGGCTCCCTAGTCCTGAGCTATATCACGCTGCGATATCACCAAACCCAACTGTAGCAAGGTTTTCCATAGAGGAGTCATCAAGGACAGCGGGCCTGAGGACCAGTGGTCTATATCTCTATAGAGATAGTGGACTAGGGGGCTGATATTCCCAACCCAACATTGAGTGGCTTGATTTGTAAAATGGATGCCAAGTATGTGAAGCTGTTTCATTCCAGCTGGTGCTGGGGGTCCCATATGAGCGTGGCTATCTGCAAGCTGTGAGATGCGGTCCTCTATCCTGGCCTTCAACAAAAACTCTGAATGAAGTCATCAAAAGTGCAGGGTAACAAAGCCGGACCCAGGACCGGGAAGGGCTTGGAGTGGGGAACGAGAGCAGCTGGCCACCCATTGTGCAGCTTCACCTGTGTCTCTGGTGAGTACAGAGGCAGTTCCCATGCCTGCAGGACCTCAGCTCAGTACTAAGTGGCACGATTGTGCAGGATGACTAGACATGGACTGGAGCCCTAGAGAAGAACTTCCGGCCATTTTTGTATTTTTGGTCGACCACTTGTTTTGTATATTCAATGAACCAGATTAGTTATCAGCCCTGTGCTGTGTGTATTCTGCTTTGCCTGTGATCTGGTAGAACTGTTAAGATTTCTATGCTCCATTATGAAATGGTGTGTCACATTGGGCTCGGAAACTGGGAACATCAGTGTGTTCATGGGGGAGTGACAGGGAAAACTTACTCCATGATACTAGAGCTCAGTTATTGTGTTTTTATGTCCAATTTAGCCTTTGTTTTAAGGGGACATAATGGTTGAAATCTGAGGTTCATTATTTAAGACTATAATGTGCAGGGAAGCCCCTAAACCCACATCTGTATGATGTTTATAAAGAGATGGGGCTTGTTTCCTAGTTCAATCACAAACTATTAAGCCCCTAGCACTGTAGCCCCAATAATGAAGAATGCTCCAGCTATCACTTCCTCACCTCTTGAAATATCTATTATCAATTCTGCAGATCAGACTCCATCAGCTAATATTATATGCTTTTGATCAATTCGACCATAATATCATTGGACTTTTTGCTCCATTACAATTTGCTTTGTGTCATTTAGATTTGACCTAGTTTATTTGCATGTTCAGCTGGAGTTTCTACCATAACGTATTCAACTGTCAAAGTAATATTCGGAAGAGCCTGGAGACCCGTGTGGGCTATTGTAATTTCCACTGTGCTTTCTAACTGCACTAACTCCCCATTTTGCCCTTCGGGAGAGCATTCCTTTTCTGAGGTATTTCTCTTCTTTATTAACAGTGTGACATACCTTTTTCTTTTAAAGTGTGTTTTTCATCTGAACCTCTTCCTTCCATTTTACCAGTTATTTCTCGGTACCGCATTTAGATTTTTCACAGTGCTGAAGTTTTTTCTTGAGAATATTGCACAATTCTGTGAGTTTGTTTGGTCACTACTTATGTCTCCTTAGTATATGTCTGAGTGTGTTGCAATGTTATTGTAGTTAACAGCACATCCTTATGCACAAAGGCATAGATGGAATTGTTTGCCTAATAGCCAATAGAACACCTACTCTTTTTATGCTGCCTAGAATTATTTCAGAAATTGCATCATAATTCCTGATCAATGTTTTTCCTAAGATCATTACAGGGATTTCCAGTGATCCTCCTAGTTTTTCTTACGGACCTTAATAACATATCTAAGAATAGGATACAGTGTGTGGCAGCATAGCAATTAGAAAATGTGCCCTACACCCCCAAGTAACACATTGTTGAGTAGGCGCTAACTTTTTTGGAAGACACTTGGGGCCTGATTTAGATCTTTGCGGATTGGATGCCACCATCGATTTTTTGGCTGTCGTCCCGCCCTCTGACTTGGTGGTCCACCTGCCCTATTTAGATGTTGGCGATTGCATAGACGAAAGATCGCTGCGGTCCCGCCGACTCCGCCAGGAATTCTCAACTACGCCTTCGGTGGGATTGGCAGAATCGGCTGTCGGCGGGACTCCAGGCCAGATTCCCGCTGTCAAGATTAAGATGTGCCTTTCCGCCATGACAACTGTGGCAGGAATCCCTCCTATTTCGAAGTGGCAGAATGGAAGAAAAAGAGGTGAAAACTCACCTTTTTTCAGGGTCCCACCACGGATTCCGTCTTGAACACCATTGTCCAGGTCCATCCTGTGCTGCTGCTACTTTACCACGACGCTCTGCCACCCCGTCGTAGCCGGGAACCGAGGTAGGCTTTTGTGGTGGGTGTAGGTGTACATTCACTGTTGTGTGTATGATGTCGGTGTGCAATGCTATATGTAAAAATATGTGCAGAACACATTACCTACATATACATATTGACAGATTCACAATATATATGTGTATAATAAGTCGTACTTACCAGTCTCCACACCACCATGGCCTCACCACATCAGGAGTCAGGACTCCCCCGCTAGGACACTGCCAGCACATCAGGAACATCTAAATTGGCTCGGTGCAATCCCGCCAGGCTTATAGCGTCAGAGTACTGTTAGCCGGAAGAGAAGACTGCCACTGCGGCCGTCTCCTGTCTCTAGCCGCAACATCTAAATATAGGCGGGAAGACTGCTCCAGCTCAACTGAGTACTTAGAGACCGCCACAGTGGCTGGATGGCAGTAATACTGCCAGGATCTAAATCAGCCCCTCGGTCAAAATCTGTTTTTCTTGAGGGCTAATATGATATACTGCATCTAGCTTAATTGGGCAATTCGTCATGACAGCGTTTATGCTTATTGGACTAATAGCTTGCTGACCCGTGTCTTAAGCATTGAATACGAAGGATCCTCTGTCCATTGTCTTTATGATATGCTGTCTTAGCTGCCTGTAAACAACTTTTAATTCCTTTAACATTGTTCGAGTTACCTGCTGTTTTGTCCACTGCATTTTGGGAGAGTTTTGCCCTAATAGCATGAGTGGACCCATTCTTACAGGATTGTTGACATGACAAATTATCTTGAAACTACTGATGTGTTCCTCGTATATTAATGGTACCTACACAAGCTGGTTTTTAACCTACAGCACAGGGAGAATAAATTAAGCTGGACAGGGTTAATTGTAACCCAAGAATAAATGGCCTCTGTGGCATATTGAGGATTTGATCCCAGCACAAACGTGATTTCACCTCCAGTGGGTTGTGCACCTCATCCGGATGCATGGACAGTTAGATTTTGACGCTTATTTACTGGCATTTCTGGAAGCCATGCTTTAATCCCAGGGTCTATTAGGTCAATGGGATTATTTAGATGTTAAGTCAACACATTTTTGGAATAAGAATGGACACCTTTCATATCCAAGGGACTGAATTCTATGAATATGAAGCAGTCTCTTCTTTGGTACAGGATTTTGGCTGATCTCAGGTTTGTGACCTTGAGAGATCCAAACAAACCTGAAGGGCCTTATTTGGGCATCACTGGTGCAAGCTATTGTATTTCAGCTCTCTAGGTAGATTTAGATTTCTGTGTAACCCCAGACTCATGCAAATAACCTGTGAGCATAAGGAATTGACAAGGAATTTGTTGATTTACCTGTGGGTTATTGCACAGAAAAGGTCAGTCTCATGACTTCACCAACCTGACCTGCAACACACCATATTAAGTGTAGTCCCCACCTCTAATTTTGCTAAGACAAGTATTCCAATTTTCTAAAATTCTACAATTTTTTATGTAATAATCCATTAAAAATTAATAATATTTCATTTTGATATTTTTAATTAATTTCAATTGTTTGTTGGTAGTGTTTGGGTAGTAGGTAGAGAATTGTATGTATCTTTAAAAAAATACTTTTTCATATTGTTTTATTTGTGATATAAAATCTGTATTTTTAATTTAATTTTCTTTAATAGATATACTTTTTATTTAAGTAGCTTTAAATATTTATATTTTTGTTTTATATTTAAATGTTTTTAAAAGAGTGGGAATAGTCAATCTATTCCCTCCAAAGTCCAACACTTTTTTTGCTGTTGCTTACATTTGAGTGGGAATAGTAAATTTAACCCCTCCAAAGTCCACACTTTGTCTACTATTACTCAGGTTGGTAAGAGAATAGTACATCTAACCCCTCCAAAGTCCAATACTTTCCATACTATTGCTAAGATTGCTTTAGGAATAGTAAATCTAACCCCTCCAAAGTCCAACACTTTACCTCCATGTGCTTACATTGGATTGCTAATCATAAATTTGACCCCTCTAATGTGCAACACTTTCCCCTACTGTGGTTCAGATTGGATTGGGAATAGTAAATCTAACTTCTCCAAAGTCTAACACATTCCCTACTGTTGCTCAGAATGGAGAGGGAATAGTAAATCTAAGCCCTCCAAAGTTCAGCACATTCCCTGCTTTTGCTTACATTGGAGTGGGAATAGTAAATTTGACCACTCCAAAGTCCAACACTTTTCCTACTGTTGCTCAAATTGGAGTGGGAATAGTTAATCTGACCCCTCCATAGTCCAGCACTTTCCTGGCTGTTGCTCATGCTGTAGAGGGAATACTAAATTCGACTCCTCCAAAGCATAATATTCTCCCTACTTTTTTACTTTAGAGTGGGAAAGTAAATCTGGCCCCTACGAAGTTCAACATGTTAATATTTATTTTATTTTATTTAATTATTAAATTATTTATTTAAAAAAATGAATTTTTGATTTCATATTTTAATGTTCTTGGTTTTGCATACATTTTTGATTAAATTTGACATATGGTTTTGTTATCTGTATGTGTAGGAAATGGGTTCCTCCCATTTAGTCCAACAGGATTTTTTATTGACTACTCAGTTTTCACACTTTTACAGTGAGCGAGTCTCACTACCTGAGTCGCACTCATGGTAAATCCATGGTAATTGCACTGAGCATGTTAATCACCACTGTCCACCTCGTTAAGATATGGTGCGCTGCCGCACGGCTAGAGGAAGGGGCACTGGAATGGTTACATGTGAACATGTGAGCACATGCGTGTGCACACATGTGTGGGCTGTGCGTATGAGCCCATGGTCGAGCTCAGTCCAGTATCTGCGCACAGGTTACCTGTTGCTGAACGGATTCTGCAAGGATTACTAATGACCTGGGGTAAGAGTTATAATTTGAGTGGGCATTGATAATGTAGGTCTGTAGTGCATTACCAGAAGATTTGTGGTGGTTTCACTGTATAATACACATAGGCGAACTCTGCCCTAAAGTACAGTTCCTCTCCACTTAGGCTTACAGGGTCCAATAAGGTACCAAGCTGCGGTAAATCATGCACAGCAAGTTTGAATTTGCATTACCCAATAACCCACATCCGTATCCTATGGGACTTCAAGAGTTGCCATATTTCTCTGGCTTAGCTCATAACAGACTCCAGGCCTTTGTCCCCTATCGTGGGCCAAGTTGATTACTCTGCTCCCTAGCAGAGGGATCAAAGGCCTCCCTACAGAAAGGGCAATTAACAGTGCTTGACTAGGTTCATGGGAAAGGAAGGGGTGGGGAGGGAATCTGCATCTGATAATTAGCATGTCACACTGCACCTGAGATGGACAGCCTAGGCCCACTGGAGCAAAGGAGATAGCCAGTACTGTTGTAGGGATTCTGCACATATACAGAGCTATGCACAGGATAATAGGACCTCGGAGTATAGTGGTGAACCAACCATGCACCTTAGTACCCACAATCCCAATCCGACTAGCAGGAGCATCTCATTCGCAGCGAAGCTACCAATGATTAGACAACCCAGAACACGATTTCTCTCTCTCAGGACTCGCGGGAGCAAGAACACCCTTTCATAACTCACTCATACTTGTCCACAACATGCGTAATAAGAGACACAGTATAGTTTAAAATGTTTATTTCAACTATCGTGCTCTAAGATACAGTACACGCGCCAGTACTATCAGCATAATGCATAATGATAAAATAAGAAGCATAGTTACAATTCCATAGAATACAAACGGGGAAAGCATTTTGTAAAGCAGTGGATATAGGGCTAAATGGCCTTACCACCCTCCCCGTGTTATTAACTAGTTTATTATAAAAATAGAAGACCTCTGGGCTTTGTCCGGCGGACCCTCATACCTCAATATTTAGATGCAAGGTTTACATCATCAGACAAGCACAGCTCTTCTCCCTGGAAAGGTTTTCCTCCGAGTGCCACAAACAGCGAGATCACAATATTAAAAGCACACAAATTTCTCCAGTGCAGCTGTACTTAGTGTTATGTCTAAGTGCGAGGGACTGGCCAGATCAGCAAGAACAAGGGACATTGTTTTTCGACCTTGTACATGTTGTGCAGACGAAACCCACAGGGAACAGGAGAAAAGGTGAAAGGCAGAAAGGCAGACAGTTCTAATATAGCCGGGCACAAGCAGAGGCTGGAAAAACAAAGTCACAAAGTAACGTGTGCAAAAAGGCATCATGGCAGACAGGCCTAAGCCAACTTAGCAATGCAGACAAGGAGGCCACAAACCACACGACACCCTCCCCTGGTCAGTCCACAGGCAAAGACATAGGACGAAGACAGAGTTCAAATAGATGGAGCAGAATGGAAACGTCTATCCAGAAATAGTCCCCAATGAAGGACAGTGAATGGTATAAAAAACCCAGGATTAAAAAATTCCAGAAAGGGCACAAAAAAAATCCAGAGATGCAGGACGCTGAAAGCGGAGGCCCCCTAATCCAATAAAGTGTAAGTGCAAAAAAGCGCCACACCTTCCAAGAGGAGATCGTTGGAATCGTCTGAAAAAAGAGACACCATCCAGTTCAACAAATCAAAACTGCATGCATGTTCCTCGCAAGAGGGAGCAGTGATCAGCATTGCGGGACAACTTGCGTGATACTCAACATAACTTCGTTGTAGGAGAGACTGAGCAGCCGCCCAGACATCCCATTGCGCCAAAATTCCAAGTGCAGCCGCACGCGCCATCAAGCCATCGCCGGAACAGTCCCGTTCATGGGCCTCTAAGGGACCCATCAACTGGCCAAAATCCGGGTCAGACAGAGACGTATTGGAGAGGCAATAATCCAAGGACTAAGAGAAAGGACATCGGATGCAAGACATCACAGGTTGCACGCAAGTGAAATACGCAAAGCGAAAAGAAAGTCTATAGGACACACTGAGTGTCGCCAATGGCAGGATGCCGAAGCCGATGAGCATACGTTCACGGAGCATCCGGAGTCGACCGTGGTCGACTCCGGTACATGTGTGAGACAACCCAGTAGGGCTCGCCTTTCAAGACTTGGTGGGAGGAGATCAGGCATCTGTGTCAGCTAGGGGAAGAGCTGAAGCCACCAGATAAAACCTTCTTGGATTGCCTCAGAATACTGTGCAAGAGGGATGAGACCAAGGGTGCCTGACCCCTAAAACTTTCCACACCGCTTCAAAACCCATGCACAATACAGAGAAGAAGACCCTGGACCTGGGAGCAACAAAAGCAAAAAGGTTTTTGACTGCCAGAGCTAATACTCTGCAAATATAAAAACCAACCAGATGAAATGAGGAGCATATATGAAGGACACAATAACTTTGATATTACAGGCCAAAGAGTCACTTTCTCATATCATATTTTCAAGCAGTGTGGAAAGTTTTATATCTCACTTTACATGGTTTATTTTGACTGTAAATAAATCTATTGTATAACCACTGTAATGGAATTCAGATAACTTCAGATGAGTCTATCACTGGGCCTCTGTATTGAAATGCAGCTTGAGTTACTATAGCACTGCAGGATTGTGACCTGTTGTTATTCACGCACTATTATTCATTGGTGCAACCAATGTGGGGATAAAAATTCATTCTGACTAACTCCAGGGTAACAGTACATCCTGATGATTTTCTCTCAATGGATGGTGGAAGGTTTAACTGTTGCCCAAGTATTAATGTGGAGTTGATATTCATATATATATATATATATATTCACTGAAAAAAACACAGATTTCAGGGACGTTATAGTTAGTTGGACATTTTACTCGTACAAAACCAGTGAAATTCGGCCGTGATAGTTAGTTGAACTAACTATAACTCGCGCCCCCACAATGCACTGCTGATGACGTCACATATTACATCATTCATGACATGGTCAGTGACATCACTGATGACATCACTGATGACATCTCAAATGACATCATGATGACATCATCCAGTGAATGTGTGTTTCTGTAAAGTTTAAATATGTTTTATACATATGTATGCCAAGGTGTATTGAAGAATGAGTGGGTGTATAAGTGTCTGAATGGATGATTTAGTAGGTGCGTGACTGATTGTATAAGTGACTGATTAAGTGTATCTTACTGAATGCATGGGTTAGTGAGTAAACTGTGTAAATGTCTGTATCAGTCTGTTAGTTGGTGTATAAGCGGCTGCATGGGTTGGTGAGTAGCTACGTGACTGTCTATTTGGCTTATTGATTGGTTGTCTGAGTAGCTGCATGGGTGCCTGAGTGTCTTTGTGAGTGGGTGGGGGTGGGTGACTCTGTGCATAGATGTGTGAGTGGGTGATTCACTGGGTGTATGGGTTCAAGAGTGCATCTGTGAAGAGCTGTATGGGTGGGTGAGTGTGTGTATGGGTGTGTTGGTGAGTGAATGGATGTCTCAGTGGTACATGTGTGAGTAACTGCATATGTGAAAGGCAGTATATGTGAGTGTAGGAGTATATAAATGACTATACGTGAGAGTGAGTGATTGTGAGAGTGGCTGTATGGATGAGTGTGTGCTTGTATCATTGATTGTCTAAGAGAGTAAGTATGTGTTATTATCTGTATGAATAAGTGAGGTGGTGTGTGTATAACTGTATAGATGAGCAAATGGGAGTGTGATTGATTCTTTGCATGACTGACTAGGTGTGTGAGTAACTCTATGGATGAGTGGCGCTGTGTGAGTGTCTGTATAGGTGTATGAGTGCAAATGATAGTGCTGTATTGATGAGTGACTGCATGTGTGAGTGACTGTATGGGTGAATGAGTGGACGTGTGTGTAGACCTAAGAATCAGTAACTGGGTATGTAGTAACTGGTATTGGTGTGTTTATGATTTCAAAAATGGTAGTCTGTATTTTAGAGTAGGTGCATCAAAGGTTATATTAGAGTGTGAGGAGGTGCATCAGATTATCACATGGATGATGTCATCAGTGATGTCATCAGTGATGTCACTGACCATGTCATGAATGATGTAATATGTGACGCCATCAGCAGTGCATTGCGGGGGCGCGAGTTATAGTTAGTTCAACTAACTATAGCAGCCGAATTTCACTGGTTTTGTACGAGTGAAATGTCCAACAAACTATAACGTCCCTGAAACCTGTGTTTTTTTCAGTGAATTTCTAAGGTTTTTTAAATGCTAATTTCTAACTATAACGTCCCTGAAACCTATGGTTTTTTAGTGAATTTCAAAGGTTTTTAAATGCTAATTTCTAACTATAACGTCGCTGAAACCTATGGTTTTTTCAGTAAATTTCAAAGGTTTTTTAAATGCTAATTTCTAACTATAACATAGCAGTCGCGTTTGCAGAGTGGTGGAGAAAGGTGAGCGTGGCCTCCAAACACCTTTTAGCAATCCCACTGTGAGGGATTTACTGGAGGTAACAGGAGGGGTAGTTAGCCCCCAACGTCAACCTTGGGGGCCAACTACCCCTTTTATTACCTCCAGTAAGTCCCACACAGCAGGATTGCTAACTTGTTATATCAGGCCCGCCCCCTCCCTGCACCACTGTGCAAACGCGCCCCCTGGTGCGTTGTAAGTTGGGTGATTAAGTCCCCTTGAATCCTGAGGGTCCCTGGGGGCCAACTAGCCCACCAGGTACTTCCAGTAAGCGCCACAGAGCTGCGTTGCAGAGAGGTGTTCCAAGGCCACGCCCCTTTTTATACCACGCTGCAAACGCGGCTTCTGGTGCACTGCTGCTTGGAGGATGAAGTCCACTTGTGTCCTGAGGTCCTCAGGACACAAGAGGACCTCATCGCCCCACCACCAGTGCACCAGAAGCCGCGTTTGCAGAGTGGTGTTTAAAACGAGCATGGCCTCGGACCACCTCTCTGCAATGCAGCTCTGTGGGGCATACTGGAGGTACCTGGTGGGCTAGTTGGGACACAGGGACCCTCAGGATTGAAGGGGACTTAATCCCCCAATTTACAACGCTCCAGGGCAGCTGTTACACACTTGTTATATCAGGCCCCACCCCTCCCTGCACCACTGTGCAAGCGCGCCCCTGGCGCGTTGTAAGCTGGGAGATTAAGTCCCCTTGAATCCTGAGGGTCCCTAGGGACCAACTAGCCCACCAGGTACCTCCAGTAAGCGCCACAGAGCTGCCTTGCAGAGAGGTGTTCCGAGGCCACGCCCCTTTTGCACCACGCTGCAAACGCGGCTTCTGGCACACTGCTGCTCAGAGGATGAAGTCCACTTGTGTCCTGAGGTCCTCAGGACACAAGAGGACCTCATCGCCCCACCACCAGTGCACCAGAAGCTGTGTTTGCAGAGTGGTGTAAAGGGCGTGGCCTCGGACACCTCTCTGCAACGCAGCTCTGTGGCACTTACTGGAGGTACCTAGTGAGCTAGTGCCTCAGGGACCCACAGTATTCAAGGAATTAATCCCCAACTAACAACGCGCCAGGGGGCACGTTTGCAGAGTGGTGGAGAAAGGGGGCGTGGCCTCCGGCGAGATGCCGGCTTTTTTTCTTTTTTTTTAACAAGGGGGCTGTGTGGTCCCCCTTTTTTTTACTTTTTTGGGGCCGGCCTTTCCTTTTTTTTTTATATTATTGCGGGGGAGGTGGGCCACATGGCCCCCCTCCCGGGCCTTTTCTGGCCCCGGGGACCCCATACCCCGGGGCCTGGCGTCTTGATGGGGATCGTGGGGGGAGCCCCAATGGCCCCACGGTCCCGCCGGTTCCCCGCCTCCTGCGGGAGCCGGCATTGCTTCTGAGCATGGGGAGCAAAGCAATCCTGCTTTGCTTCATTGAAGCGAGAGCAGGTTTTCCTGCTCTCGCTTCAATGAAGCAAAGCAGGGTTTGCTATGGCAGAGCGGGAGCCATGCTCCCGCCCTGCCATAGCAAACAGCAATGTCCCGGGGGTGGGCACCCGGGACATTGCAGGAGCCGGCCCTGGGGGGTGGCAGTCCCCAGGGCCATCAAGGGCTCCAGGAGGGGGGCCGCGTGGCCCCCCTCCCCATGTTTGCAAAGCCCCGGGGAGGTGGTGGTCCCCGGGGCCGGGGGTCCACAACGGACCCCCAAATTTGAATATTTGGTGCCCCGGGGAGGTGGTGATCCCCGGGGCTCCGGGGGGCTGCGTGCCCCCCACATTTAATTGACAAAGGCCTGGGGAGGTGGTGGTCCCTGGGGTGTGTGGGGGGGCTTGAGCCCCCCCACACACATTTTTTTTTTAAATAAGAGCCCTGGGGAGGTGGTGGTCCCCGGGGCTGTGGGGGCCCCCGCGGGCCCCTGCTATATAGTTTGGGCATGCCCCTGGGACCTGGCCCACCCGGGGGCTTAACAATAACGAACGCAGGAGCCCACGCTTTGTTTTTTTTTTATTTTCACGGCCGGATTCGCGACCCCAGCGCGAATTCGAATGATTTTTTTTTTTTTTTTAAATGCTTTTTTTTGGCCTGGGGGTCCTTGTGGGATACCCAGAGCAGGCCTAGGGGGTCAGGGTGTTCCTACCCTGCCCCCTTTTCATGTT
The DNA here is from genome assembly GCA_963921515.1 of Calotriton arnoldi. Classification (NCBI taxonomy): domain Eukaryota; kingdom Metazoa; phylum Chordata; class Amphibia; order Caudata; family Salamandridae; genus Calotriton; species Calotriton arnoldi. Next base: position 51,066 of record CAWUFW010020163.1, read on the forward strand.
TTTCATCCTTTTTTGCACAGTTTTCTTCTGACTCGGTAACCGAGTCACAAAATGGCTGCCAACAGTTCCTGGTTTGGAGTGTTGGCAGCCAATCAGAGTGCAGCTCGTGCTTGGGAGGGTTCGCAACTCCTCCTCGGTGTCAGATATCGATATTTTTTCTTTTTCTAATGTCTCAGGAACTACTGAATGGATTAACAACATTTAACAAAAAGGGCTCTTTCTGAACCAAGACCTACCTTTTTGCCAAATTTGGTGTAATTCCGTTCAGCAGTTCAGGCTGTAGCTTTGTCTAAAGTTTCCTATGGAAATTAACATGGGGAAAATGCGTTTTGGGACCCCCCTTTTTTCTCGGCCCCCGCTTGACGAATCACCCCAAAACTTTCAGGACATGAGCTGACCAGAGCGGGCCACTAATTTTGAAAATTTCGCGAAGATTCGTCAAACGACGCCAAAGTTATTGGGAAAACAAAAAACGCTTTTTGAATAGAAATGAGGTCCTAACTATAACTACCTACTGGCGACCGCCAGTAGGTAATATATATATATATGTATATGTATATATAACATACTAGGCTATATGAGCACTAATATTGTATTGAATATTTTTTTCTCACAGACTGGCTCATGGTATGCCGCAAAGGGTTTAGAGAAATCCATGACTACACAGTAAAGCCGGCTGCTTGCTACAGAGTAACCCTCTCTGAAGCAGATTGGTACAATGAAATTGTGTTGCTAACAGTGGTCAAGTTCAATAGTTCATCAATGATGATCCTTGCAAAACATTTCCAGGCGGATGCAGCATTGAAAATAAGCAGTAATCGTGTGGGTCTTATCTAGGGCCCATTTTATATATTGTCACAAATCATGCACCATTCCATCAGTTAAGAATGTGAACCGTCTCCTGGAGGCTTTCAAAATATATCTTTAACATGGATTTTTACTAATGTGGGGGTGGTTTAAAATGCTGGACCTGGCATTTTTGGCGGGTTTATCCACAGAATGTTTGCTTTTTAGCCTCCTGTTTTTGGCCCATTTTTCGTTGGTTTTAGACTCTGGACACTTTACCACTGCTAATCAGTGGTAAAGTGCATATGCTCTCTATGTAAATTGTGTTATTTATTGGTGTATCCACGATTGGCATATTGGATTTATTAGTAAGTCCCTAGTATTGTGCACAGGTTTGCCCAGGGCCTGAAAATCAAATGCTACTAGTGGGCCTGCAGCACTGGTTGTGCCACTCACACAAGTAGCCTTTCAAATGTGTCTCAGACCTGCCACTGCAGTGTCTGCTCACACAGTATTTAACTGCCATGTCGACCTGGCAAGTGCACCCACTTGCCAGTCCCTAACCTTCTCTTTTCTTACATGTAAGGCAACCCTAAGGTAGGCCCAAGGTACCCCCATTGGCAGGGTGCAGTGTATGTGAAAGATAGGACATGTACTAGTGTGTTTTACATGTCCCGATAATGAAATACTGTGTATGGGCTATCATTGCAGATGCCTTGTAACATTTTACAAGTGTAACTTTACAATGGGAATAGCTAGAGATTTAGAGTTGAGGCTCTCTGAACTCAGAATTTAATAACACACTGTAGGAAAGTGCCCCTTTTTGCATGGTTGCCCCCCCCAACTTTTTGCCTAATGTTGATGTACTTTGACTGAGTGTGCCCTGGGTTACTGCCAACCAGGTACCCAGGGCCTATATTCTTTCCCCAAACTGTACTGTTGTTAACCCAATTGGCAACTCTCTGGCCACATGTAAGTCCCTTGTAAAGGGTACCCTAAGTACCAAGGGCACTGTGACCAGGGACGGCCTCCCAGGGCTGCAGCACTTATTGTGCCACCCTTAGAGGCCCTCTATCTTAACACACACACACTGCCATTGCAAGCTGTGTGTTTTGGTGCAGAGCAAAGTGAAGAGTCGACGAATGTGTGCCATGCCTACAATCCACTGCCCTGGCATAGGTAAGCCACCCCTCTAGCTGGGTGCACTATACCAGTGGTGAGGGTACAGCTGCATGAGCCCTGTATCCCTACAGAGTCTAAGTCAATTCTTAGACATTGTAAGTGCAGTAATGCCCTAAAGAGTATATGGTCTGGGAGTTTGTCATTACGAATTCCACAGCACCATAATGGCTAAACTGAAAACTGAGAAGTTGTGTGTCAAACTTCTCAGCACATTAAAACCACACTGATGCCAGTGTGGAATTTAATGAAAAATGCACTCAGAGGGCATCTTAGAGATGCCCCCTGAAAAACCATCTCACTCTAGTGTCCTGGCTGAGTGGCTGCTTGCCAGCTATCACCACCAGACATGTTTCTTGTCCCCTGGGTCGAGAGCCTGCCGCTCTCAGGGGCCTGAAACAAAGCACATCCTGGGTTGAGGTGCCAAGCCTCCTCCCTCAGGATGGGCTGGCTCCACGAAGGGGAAGCTTCAAAGGCTTGCCACCTTTGTGAGCTACCACAGCCATTTGCTGCTCCCAGCAACTGCCCTCCCCCCCTGGTTCTGACCCCCACTTTGGGCGGGAGAATCAGCGGGAAAACCAAGTTAGGAGGAGAGGTGTGCCCACCTTTGCCAACCCCTCCCCTCAGGTGGGGGAGGTGAGGTAAAGCACAACTCTCAGTCCCCGCCATCTTGAAGATGGGGGGACCTAGCCAACCAGAGTGAGGCGTATGCCCCCCTCCCAGTGGAGGGTGGCATAATAGGAGGTGTACTCACCCCAAGGAAGGGATCCATTGGTCCCAACCTGTACATACCTGTAACGCCCCTAAATTTAGTATTTAGGGGCAACCTTGAACCTTGCCTCCTCAGACAAGAAGAAGGACCAAAGAGCCATGCTGAAGAAGAAGAGGAGGACATCAACTGACTTGGCCCCAGCCCTACCGGCCTGTCCCGACCTCAACTGACAACAGTGAAATCCCGGTGTGGCCAGCAGCCCCCAAGAACCCAGAGGACCTGCCCTGCCTTCCCAAACCAGACTTTGTCTCCCGTGAGCACCTGATTTGCTCAACCACAGACTCTGACTCCAGTCAAATCTGCGAGTCTGCACCACTCTGCACCCGACACCCACGACCCGAGTTCGAGTTGCCAAACACCACGAGGAAGTCTCCCCGGCGATCCTGACCTGGGATCTGGTGATCCCTAAGCTACCTCGAGTCTTCAACCGATGACTGCAGCCCCTTTCTGGAGGATCCCCCCAAGAGCAACCGGAGCCAGTAAGAAGAATCCGATGCAAAAAGACACCCCTGCACCTGACGTCCCACGGCCTTGGGTGGCCCAGCCTACGGTGTCCCGGCATCCCAAGACATCCCAACTTACCTCTCCAACTGGTGGTTGCCTCCAGAAGATCTTTGTCCCCGAGCCTCTAGTTTTTGCTGCACCCGGAGAATCCCCGTTGCAAACAGCAGGGCACCCGAAGCCAAACCAGCACTCTGCACCCGGCTGCCCTAGCGCCCCTGTGGGTGCACCTTGTGTGCGAAATTGGATCCCCCTCTGCCCTGAGCCTAAGTCCAGGAGCTTTGCTCCCACAACCTTGTGGCCTGCTCGTGAGCAGCCACCAACTGGAGGCCCCCTTTGCCCCATTGGATAACATTGGGCCTCAGCACTCTGCACCTGGCCGCCCTAGTGCTGCTGAGGGTGCTTTGAGAGTGCATCTTTGACCCTGGGGGAACCCTGGTTCTAACCCCAGAAAACCAACTGCCAAACCTAAGTGCTTACCGTTAAGTCGAGAACATTGTTTTCTCCCATAGGACTGCATTGACTGCTTTCTTGTGAAAATTGTTCAAAGTGTGGAGCTGGTTGGTATGAAACTCTAAGAAACTGCAAATATACAAAAACTGATTTACTTACCTTTTCTCTAGGAAATGTCCCAGTGTGATATCTAGGCATATCACACTGAGTAGAAAAAGTAACTTAAAATTAATCTGAAAAGTAATCTGAAAAGTAAATGAAAATTAATTTAAACTGCTTTACAACCAAATGACTTACCTGTAACCAATACAGTTGCCTTCAGCTGCATTCAAACTGCATTTAACTGCATTATTCTTGCAAAGTGTTATTATACTTACAAGTACCAGGCCTAGCTTGGTTCTAGAAAATAAAATACAAACTAAATAATATTTTTATACAATCAAATTGGCCTGAGTTCAGTCTTTGAGTGTGCAACATAATTTCTTGCCTGAATGTGTACAATAAGTGCTTGACACTACCCTCTAATAAAGCCTTATTGCTCGCCCATACTACCACAAATAGAGAGTTAGGTATTATCTACTTTTACCTCTGCCTACCTTTGGGGTTCCACTGGACTCTGTGCACACTATACCTTACTTTGTTATAGTATATACAGAGCCAGCTTCCTACACACACCTTTTAGTAAAGGGGGTTTTTAAATTATTTGTATGAAAATGCCACTTTTAGAAAGTGGGTATTTTCTAATTTTACCATTTTGTGTGCCTCTGCCTGTTTGTGTATTCACAGTCTGGTTTTGGATTGACAGGAGCTTGGGATGTGCATTCACTCTAGCCAGTCACAAGGGGGTTGAGGTGTGTCCTGCCTTTCCTGTGTGACTCATAACCAGGTTGAATTGACCTTTCTGCATTTAGAGTGGTGGAAGGAGTTTTCACTAGCATGTGAATAGGCTGTGTCTGCTCTGCACAATGCTGTCTCCACCTCCTGTAGTGAAGCTGGACCAGGGAGGACAGAACTGGTTTTTACTGAGCTCAGAGACTCTTGAAACAAAGACTGCAAAGAGAAAAAGGGGTATAAGTATTAGACCTAAAACCCCAGAACTTTAGATTACTGCCAGGAAGAAGGGCTGGAAAGCTGTTAGAAGGAACTGCCACTTTGCTGTGTGCTTTCCTGTGTTGGCCTGCTGCTTGTTGCCTCTGTCTTGGGCAGGGAAAGGACTGGATTGAACTTTCATCATCCTGCTGTTATAGATTTCTCCAAGGGCTTGAAGTAGAGCTTGGCTCTTGTTGGAAGTTTCAGGCACACCAAAGACTTCACCATCCTCTGTGTACCTGCATCTGGAACTGCATTTTCAGCTGTCACAGAGGAAAAAGCAACCCGATGCCATCTACAACCCCACGTGACCTGTTGGTACCGCAGAGAACACCACCCGCTTCCCACCACAACCCTGGTCTCACCGATGACGCCGCCCGATGCCACCACTGAGTCGCTGCCTGCACCATGGCCTGAGGGAACCGCACTTCACACCACCTCACTTCACATTGCTGCCCCGGTATCCCATATGCCGCTGCTCCACGTCAACATTGATGCTGCTGCCTGCACTGTGGCCTGGGGGCACCGCTCGTAAGTTACTCGACGCACTGCCCCGTCCCACATCGCAGCCTTGGCCCACCAGCGCCATCGACTCCAGATTGTCTACCGTCGACAGCACTTCAGCAATGCTGATGATGCTGCCTGTACCATGACCTGCGAGCACCGCAACGAGCATCGCCCCGCTTTGCACCGTAGCTCTGGTCTCACCGATCCTGCTAGACACAGTCACCGAGTTGCTGAATGCACCGCGACCTGAGGGCAGCAAACCGCTCAGCTTCGCACCGCAGCCCATATGCCTGCAGATGCCAGCGCTCCTGACTTCAACCTCATGGAGTTTGATTGGCAACATGTATGACTTCAAGGGCCCGACGACTCCTGCACCGACCTCCGGAACTGACGCCTGCCAACGCCGGAGATGCTGCCTCTTCAGAGCTCATCGCAAGGCCCATGACGCCCTGCATTTCCAAGGTACTGTTTGCGGGTTTTCCCGACACCATACCTGGCTCGCGACCTTGCAGTCGGCCTGAACTGTTGGATTAATTTGTTCACAATGCCCTGATAGCCCCGGAATGAGCTATCGACTTCAAGAAGCTGTCTTTTAAGTTTATTCTTGCAAAATTCATAACTTTATTACTGTAAGTTGGATTTTTATTGTTTTGGTCTTGTTTTACACAGAAAAATATTGACTATTTTTCTAAAACTGGTGTGGTGTTTTTGTAGTGTTTTCACTGTATTACTGTGTGTTATGTGCAAATGCTTAACACGTTGCCTCAGAGATAAGCCTGACTGATCGAGCCAAGCTACCAAGTGGGTGAGCAGGGGTTATTTTAGGAGGAACAGTCCCTACGTGGACAAGATGCATACCTCTGCCAACTAGAGACCCCAATTTTTAACAGCACACTAGACAAGGCCCACAAGCATAAGACAGTTTTATCTCATTTAAAATCCACAGGACCCTTCGTCTGAAATCCTTAGATCCAATTTAAGATGGTAATTCGGTTGAGGCTTACCTTCTTTTTTTTTTGTTTAAATCTTTTTATTGACATTTTCTCATTTTAATCAAACAACATGAACAAGGCATAGATACCATGTTTAGATACTTTCAAGTGCCGCGATATCCAGTACAGTACCTTATAAACAAGTGAGTTATTCAACAGGATACTGATAGAAGACTCATGACAGTGTCAGTATAGAGGGCGTAACAATACCGGAGAGTCTTACCATTGACCAGTCTTTAGGTATTTCGGACATGGTATAGCCTAGGCCAAACTGTGGACATAGGGTACAACAAAATGAGGACAACTTAATTGAAGGAGGGGTAAGGGAGTCACTGTCTGGCCGACTCTTCATTTGCTGGAAGGCGATTAGGAGGTTGTAGATAACCCGGGTGGCCCTTTTTGGGCCACTTCCTTCAGCGTGAGACCTGCTGCCACATGTGGGATAACAGAGTGGACCAGTCCTATCAGAGCTTAACGACAGCGACATTATGAAGCGGGGCTATACCTCTCCAGGGGGCGGCACCACTCTACCCATGTGCCCCCGGAGGGTGAGCATTGGGTGTCAGGCCTGGATACCGTCTCAAGGCTCCCCTGCGTTAGTAACTATGTCCTGCAGCTTCGACACCATAGTATCCCATTGAGACGCTAGGGGAAACTTACGGATACCAAGTAGGTCCTCTCTACGCAGAGCCAATCCCTCCGCCCTAACCCAAAAAAGCAGGGACCTGTGCCAGGCTTATGTGTGATGTGCCAGACGGGACTTCCAACGCTTGGTAATCAGGCGTTTCGCTACTACTAGGCCCAGATCGAGAAAACGGGTGGTAGCCCTGTGGTTCTTATTCCTGCTGAATAGGTGCAGTATATGCACCTCCCATCTGGCCGGGACAGCGCGAGATGTGCAAGTGGCCAGTGTGGTTGCCACGCTGCTCCAGTATTCTTCTAATACAGGGCAATGCCACAACATGTGGAGTATGTCCGCGTCTAGCTGACGGCATCGAGGGCAGGACGCGTCTGTGCTGAGGAAGTACTTATTGATTTGAGTTGGGGTGAGATAAGCCCGATGTAACACAAAGAATTGGATTTGCTTAAACCGCTGATTACGCGGGATGTATGTTGGACTGCCCCGGACAGCAATCCATTCATTGTCTGTGAATGCCCTCCCCAGGGCCCCCTCCCAGTGATGTCTCAGAGGAGTTAGGTCGGCCTCTGTGTGCTGACAAAGAGAGGACGCAAACCATCGAGTCAAGTGTCTCCCGGTACCCATTACATGAAGATATTGCAGTGTGTGGTGGGTAGGCGGTTCCTGAGCAAGTGCACCCCTATTAGAAGACAGCAAGGCTATATGTGCTTAGTGTAATAAAAACTGTCCCGGGTGTAAGTTTCCCTCCGCTATGAGTTCCTGACATGGGATGAGCGAGCCATCTAGAAAAAAGATCTCCCAGGTCTTGGATGCCCTCTGCGGACCAGTGACGTAGCTCGGCTGATGCGGTGTGAATGTTCCCTCGTGGTGTACCTAATAATGGGATAGCAGGTGCATATGGGGTGGTAGTTCTGGTGAGGAAAAGGCACCTACAAAAGCATTTATAAGCTACAGAGAGTAAGAGCGTGTCAGGGGGCCTGGGCTTCGCACATGGATGAAAAATATACAGTAAGACATGAAGCGCTATTGGGGGTTGTAATGATGCTGTGTCTGCCAGATACCGAGATGAGAGCCACCTAGCAACCAATTGCAGCTGAGAGGCTAGGTAATAGTGCTCGAAATTAGGCACCGCCAGTTCCCCCAAGCCCGCAGGCAGATATAATTTCCCCATAGATACCCTATGCCTCGATGTCCCCCATATAAAGTCCCTCACAGTCTTTTTCCATTGGCGGAAGAATGGAGGGGAAATGATTATAGGCAGGGTGGTAAAGTAGTAAAGGAGGCAGGGGAGGGCTACCATTTTAATGAGAGCAATCCTCCCCGAGATTGCCAGCGGGAGGGTTTTCCAGAAGTTCATTTGTGACTGGATGGCTGTGGTGGCTCTAAGTATGTTCCCCTCAAATAAGTCTGCCCTATTACAGTAGGCACGCACCCCCAAATATCTAAAAGGGTCAGTGCACCATGCTACTGGAGTTCCCCCAAGGGCATATCCCGGGTCGGAGTCTCCTGTAGGAACGGTGAGAGAATAGATTTTGCTGCGTTAACCCGCAACCCCGAGGCTCGCGCGAAGTGAGTTAGGGCCTGATCTAGGGAGCGCGGAATATTATGCAGGTCCCGTACATACAACAACAGGTCGTCCGCGTATAATGAGATAACGTGTGTGTCATCTCCCAACGTAATACCCATGTCAACGTGGGTGCGGATGTGTGCCGCCAGCGGCTCCACTGCCAATGCTAACAGGAGAGGAGACAGCGGGCATCCCTGCTGGGTCCCCCGTCGCACCTGAATGGGATCTGAAATATAGGGTCCTGTTCTAACCCGGACCGGCGGGCGATGGTATAGCAGTTGTATCATGCTAAGAAAGTATGGTCCCAATCCGAACCGGCGAAAAGGAAATTCCAAGCCAGCGAATCAAAGGCCTTCTCAAGGTCCAAAACCGCACAACCCGAGTGAGGCCAGTCGACAGGGGCGTTCTCTGCCACCCGAAAGTAGCGTTGTAAGTTCAGAGCGGTATTGCGGTGGGGAACAAACCTGTTTTGGTCAGAATGTACCAGGCCGGGGACAAGTGGGGCCAACCTATTGGGCAAAGTTTTGGCTAGATTTTATAGTCCGAATTCAGGATTGCAATCGGTCGGTAGGAACCAGGAGATGTGGGATCCTTGCCGGGCTTCAACAGAGAGACCACGTTGGCTGTACGCATAGTCAGAGGCAGGGTCCCGTCAGTGATTGCAGCTGCGTATAGAAAGCGCAGGTGGGGCACCAGTCTTTCCGCATATGTCTTAAAGAATATCGTTGGAAGTCCATTTGGTCCCGGTGTCTTGCCGGAGGCCAGGGACCGCAGTGCTTCCCTTATTTCATTTTCCGATAATGGGGATTCCAGGTCAAGGAACTGATCTACCGTTAGCGTGGGCAGCTCTACTGTGTCAAGGAATGACGCCACACTTCGACCATTTCCTACCTGCCAGGTTGCATACAGCCTGGTGTAGTGATCTGTCATTACTCTGTGAATGTCCTTCTGAGTACTCCGCACATGTCCCTGGTCATCTACCAGCATCTGTATAGGGCGTTGGGGATGCTCTTGCCATATCAGATAGGCCAATAATTTCCCCGCTTTGTCTGCAGCAGAGTGTGAACGGGCCGAATGTGCCAAATAATTATGGCACCGCAGTTTTTCCAATAGTGCCCTCCTTTCCACGTGGGCATTGTCCAGACGCCCCCGCTGGTCCGGTCGAGTGACGGTCTGCAATTCGAGCTGGAGCAATTGCCTCTTGATAGCAGACAGTGACGTGCCCAGCTGTTTATGGATACTCCATGTCTGCCCCAGGCAGTGCCCTCTAACCACTACCTTAAAAGCTTCCCACTCCGTCAGGGTTGAGTCTGTAGAGTCCGTGTTGAGCTCGAAGTAACTGATCACCGCAGTCTCCAGCGAGCCTCGAAACACCGGGTCCTCTAGGGCTGCTGTCTGCAACCGCCAGACCAGAGTCGGAGTTGGGCCCACCTCCCCAGCCAGATGCATTATTTGTGGATTATGATCCGAATGTGTCCTACCTAAGGAAATCCGTAGATTGTATCAGAGGGAGTAGGGCAGCAGATGTTAACAAGCGATCTAGACGCACGTGCAGGTCGTGCACCGGAGAATAGAAGGAATAGATTCTAGAATGTAGATGACGTTCCCGCCAGACGTCGGAGAGCGACCAATGGCCCATCCAGGCACGTAGAAGTTGTGCGTTTGAGGAAGCCGTGGTGCGATTTAGAGGAGGGAAGGAGCGATCGAGGGAAACATCTAACAGTGTTGAAATCCCCCCTAGTAGCCATGGGACATCCTTCCATCGGAGCAGCACCTCCGACAGACCATTCAGGAAGGCGCCCTGCGCAGTGTTGGGGGCATAGATGGATCCCAACAAGACAGATTGGCCATTCAGTCTACCCTTCACCAACACATATCGCCCGGTGGGGTCCACCAACACCTCTTCGTCCTCCCAGGGAACCCCAGCTTTAACCCATATAATTGCTCCTCTAGCCATGGATGAGTAGTTCGTGCTATATACCTGCCCCCGCCAGCGACGGCGCAACCGGGCAGCCTCAAGACTCGTCAGGTGCGTCTCCTGTAATAGCGCGACGCTGGTCGCTCTGCGCTGCAGGTATGCATATATGGAGTACCGCCTGGAGGGTGGATGACTGCCCCTGACATTCCAAGTTACGATGTTGAGATTAGTCATTCTGGTGATCTAAGGCAAACCGGTCCCACCTGTACGGTGTGTCTCCCCGTGTGAGATGAATACCCCCGGGAAGGGAATATGTGGCGGCAGCAGGTCTCTGACCAAGGCGACTCATACGGGGGGAGAAAATAGTATTATGTATCTTCCGAACATCTTGAAACAACATAAGAGCAGACCCCCAACATGGAGGTTGACCCAAACAAGCACGCCTTATCATTGCAACTAGTCTATCGTCTTTGTTTGACTTCGGAGGGGAGCACCGATTGAACCAGGAGGAGAGGAGAGAAGAGAGAAACGGGTACACGTTCCAACCCCCTTATTCCCCTTTCTACAGTAGGAGATGGAGCATCGGGCGGGTAATTGTACTTGGAAAGTCCCAGGAGGGCCTTGTGGATCAACGGGGAAGCGGGTAGTCCAGAACCTGTGATCTCCATCCCAGGGAGATGCGAGGCGAGTGGGGTGGGGTGGTAGGCTTCATGTTCTCAGATAATGTCGTCCAAGGTCTGGGGAGTGACATCCGGCGGTCGAGGCGAGCCCGCATCAGTCGACCACCCCGGTGTGGAGCCGGCATCACCGGACTTTGGCAGGGATCCGACGGAGCTGGTGGGTGAAGGCGATCTGGCAGGTCGAAGGGTCGCCGCAACCTGCAATGCCACTTGACGTTCCGATCTGATCTGATCCGGACCCGGGGCCACAACAGACGACCGTTTACCTCCACCTCTCTTCTTGCGCCGGCCACAACGAGGTCGCACGTGTGCTCGGGAATCCTTGGAGGGCCTAGGGGCCGTGGTCAGCCCGTTTTCTTCGAGCCAGTCCCAGGCCTCCGAAGGGGAATCAAAGTATCGGGTGTTACCATCTCTGATAACTCGAAGGCAGGCGGGAAAGAGTAGGGAGTATCGGAGCTCCAAGTCCCTAAGTTGTTTCTTGACTGCGCCGAAGGTGGCTCGCCTTCTTTGAACATGGGCAGTGTAGTCTGGGAAGAAGGAGACAGTGACGTTTTGCACCTTAGGGCCGGGGTGCTTGCCGATTTCCCGCAGTATGGTATCTCTGTCCCTAAAGTTCATTAAACGGAACAAGAAGGGACGAGGGTGAGCCCCTGGAGGGGGTTTGTGAGCCGGAACTCTATGGCCTGTTCCACCACAAACTGCGGCGAGAGCGACCCTGAGGGAAGCAGTTCTCTCATCCATGCTTCCGTGTAGCCTTCTGGATCCCGGCCTTCCGCCCCCTCCGGTAGTCCAATCACCTGCACGTTATTGTGGCGCGACCTCCCTTCAGCGTCATCCACCTTCTCCTCCATCAGGTCCTGTAGTGTGGATGCGCAGTTACGGGATCGGGGCTGGAGGTCCGCCTGTGTTGCCTCCCTGTCAGACAGCTTGTGCTGATCAGCGCGGAGAAGCGTGAAGTCGGAGGTGATGGTGTCCATCCAGGGAGGTGCGTGTCAGTTCCAGCTTGGAGCCGATCCTATCCACCGCCGCCAATACCGAGTCTAATTTGGCTGCTATGTCCAGTTGGCCTGCCTCTGCTAGTGGTCCTGAAGCCTTGGGCGGATCCTCGGACTGGCCTCTGGGAGGGACATCCTGGTGCGTATTAGAACGTAAGCGGCCCATGACGATCTGCTGAGCGCTCCGCATAGGGGGCGAGTTATGAACGTCTATCTTTTGCGGACTTTGTAGTGCCTCCGCCGCTCTTCCTAGCCGTACTGCCACCTCCCCGCCAGACCGAAGCAGGGGATATCCTGTGAGGGAGGAGCTAGGCTCGAACGGCCCCCGTAAACTCCCTAGCACAACCAGGCCCACCCAGACTCAGGGAACAGCCTCCGTGATGGAGTCAGGAGCAGCGTAGGGCGAGGGAGGAGCTAGGTCCGAACGGCCCCCGGAACCCCCTTAGCACAACCAGGCCCGCCCAGACTCAGGCAACAGCCTCCGTGATGGAGTCAAGAGCAGCGTAGGATGAGGGAGGAGCCCCCGTGATGGAGTGAGGATTAGTGTAGGCCCGATCCGGCCCCCGCACTGGTCCCCACACCACAGCACCCAGGCAGTCTCCCGCTACTACTTCATGTTGTGCCTGGTGGGAGGGGGGGCCTAGGCCCGACCGACCCTCCGGACCCCCCACCACGGTTGACCAGCACCGCCGCAGGCGCACCTGGTACGTCTCTGCTTCAGGGGATGTGTGCCCCTCAGGATATCCCCTCTCACCACGAGTGAAGGCCTCTTGCTGCCTCTGCTGCCCTCAGGATCTCTCCCGGCATATGCCCACCGCTTCTGAGGGCAGTGCACAGCGTCTGGTCTGGTCACTACATATGCAGGCCCGCCTCCCCCGCCGAGTTCAAGTTGCAGCAGTCCAAGTGGGCCCCCACCTCATGCCGATAGGGGCCGTATCAGTGCTACTCCGGGTGCGGGTGCCACACGCTCCAGGCCGGCTCTAGTTGCAAATGAGGCACCCGGCCAGCCCCGATCACTTCCGCCAGCCCCGCTGGGTGCCCGATCAGCTCTGGCCCGCCTCAGCTTTCCCCAGATGCACCAACGGTTTCCAGTCCGCGAGCGCAGTCCGTCTGAGGATTGCTCCTGGGGCAAGGACTCCCTGTGCAGCTCAGGAGCCTCAAATCACGGCAAAGGGGAGAGAAAGGGGGGGAAGGCCCCGCTCCGGTGCCACAGAGGCCCCCTCGCGCTCACCAGGCCAGCTCCAGTGTCTGCCAAGGCACCCGGGCAGCCTCGATCTCTGCTGCCGGTCCCAGGCACACTGGTGGTCCTCAGCTGGCAGACACAGTCTGTCCGATGGGTGTTCCCGGGGCAAGGACACCTCATGTGTCACGGAAGCCTCCGGGCAATAGTGCGGCCAGCCTCAGGGGGCCTCGCCCCACCCCCCGGAACAATAGGCGGGCGAGGCCCCGCTCTTCAGTCCGGTGAGAGCCACGGGCGTCATCGTCGGTCCTGCTGCACTCGACTCCCCCGCAGACACTGCGCTCAAGTCCGCTACGCCGCTGCAGCTGGGGCCACCATTTCACGCTCGGGTCCTCGTGGCCGCCCCGCGCGACACAGGCCGACAGTCAGGGCTCCATCACCATCGTCACCTCAGCAGTGCGAGACCCCTCATCCGGAGCAGCGCATGGGCTTCTGCATACTCCTGGGCAACAAGGTAAGTTTCCCGCTGCTCCAACGCAGGATTGCCAGGATAACCGGGGGATACGGAGCGGAGTGTATTCAGAACACGTCCACCATCTTCGGTGCTTGGCCACACCTCCCCGAGGCTTACCTTCCTGATCTCTATTAAATAGGCTAGAAATATAAATGGCTTATTTCTTATCGCGTACTGAACTGTTGTAATGTGTATCTGTTTTTGGGACATCAAGGCATCAATATTTTTCTCATTTCCAAAAACTGGCCATAGTTATTTGTGAGAATTGTATTTTTAAGGTTTTTCTAATTCTTTCAATTCTGCATGCTCTTTTTATACTTAATGCAATTCTACAGAGACTGCTTTGTTTGAACAGATTTTTTCCACTTTCTTTGATGGCAAAAGAAAATATATTTGCTGCCTAGGGTTCAACTCACACACCCCCTTTCAGGACAAATCCAACAATTGTTTGCATATTGTTTATATCTCCCTGTAATGTTACAGACAAGCTAAGCAGGCACTGGCAAAGCCAATAGGTCTGGCACTGACTGCCAGCCTTTGGCAATGTTTGTGAATTTCTTTTGTAAAACTATACAAATGGACTACTTTTTGTGAGTAAATGCTGTCACTCACAGACAGATATGTCAATGACTGAAGAGGCTGACCATAAGCCCCATGCTATATACTCTGGCGGGTGGGACAAGAATGTGAATGACACGCTGACAGACCAGTGGATAAACACAGCAAGCTGAAAGCCACACTAAGTTAGTATATTATATATCTAAATTTTATTAAAAGCAAAAAGTCTTGGCTGAGGCCAGATGAAAAATTGTCCTACTCTCTGAAGGGTGCTTTGGGATACCATAATGTAATCATAAACTCTTATGTTATTACTGGTGGCCCAGTTGTGGAAACTATTGTTAGAGATTACAGACATTGTGTAACTACAGACGAGATCCATGAAACACCCATAGTTTCTTAGGAATATGGAGGACTGCCAAAGGCGCTATGTTTACAGAGGAGGTTTTTGACAGAAAAGAATACCTCTAAAAGTATCACAACTCACCTAATTTGTAACTGGAAAGTCCTTGCTGTCTCTTTATGAGATTATGGTATTGTGGAGCACTTGTCCACAGTGAATAAAGAAAGTACACAGAAAGCGGTTATAACTGATAAAGACGCATTGTCATAGTGTGAGTATTTCAGTTGACACCACACCCTACCACTGAACTGTTTCCCCTTTAAGTACCTAGAGGTGGGTATGACTAATTAAGAAGAAATGACATAGTGAGTGTTACAGTTGACACCACACACTACCACTGGACAGTTTCCCCTTTAAGTACCTAGAGGGGGAGAAGCAAAGCAGCAGCAAAGGTGAATGTGATTATGGATAACTAGATAAAGGTGAGGTTATCTGGGCTTCTCTTAAAACGATTCACAATTGCCAATAAACCCATCAAAGTAGGCTAGTTCTTTCCCAGCAGAGGAGCGGAGTGATGGCTGGACGCTAATGGACAGTGTGTTCTTTTTCGGCGTTCTCTCAGCGGTTTTTAATTGCTCTGAACCGCGAGTGCTGCAGGTGTTTGGTCCAGCCAGGGAGGTGTGCGAGCTGCATGGAGCCAAGCCGGGCTACATGAGGAGTTTTTTTTTTCCCGGGAGCGGGTCGGTGTTGATTTCACCGGGTAACGGATTTCGGACACCAGCAGCGACAGAAGAACATCAGGGCGTGTGACAGTGCTGAGACGCTGCGAGAGATGCTGTGAGGTCTGAAAGGTGTAGCCTGAGGCTTTTTCTCCACGTGCGATCACCAAGAGAGGAGAAAGTAAAATGAAGCGAAAGGAGTGGTGCGCTCACCCGGATCAAGGGGCAGGAAACAGTTAAGGTGATTGTAGAGGAGACTTCAGGAGACTTCGTAGTAGCCGGCTCTAGGGATCGGAGCCAGTGCTAGAAGCTATTTTCTGGATCTGGTTCCCGTTCATCTTCTTGCCGCAACTGTGTTCCTGCTACCTGCCGCTCACCTGCTGCCACGCTCCGGCCTGAGGGGACACCAACTCCCAGTATTCCCCACGGCCTCGGCGCACGGCCATCGACGTCACTGGGAAACGCCAGGAGACGTTTCTAAAGCGGCCGTGGGCTCCCGCAGCGCGGGTTCCCATTCATCTTCTTGCTGCAACTGTGTTCCTGCTACCTGCCGCTCACCTGCTGCCACGCTCCGGCCTGAGGGTACACCAACTCCCAGTATTCCCCACGGCCTTGGCGCACGGCCATCGACGCCACGGGAAACACCAGGAGGCGCTTCTAAAGCGGCCGTGGGATCCCGCAGCGCGGGATGCGCGCGGGCGTGCCCGGGCAAAGCCCGGGCCAAGGGCGGGCCCGTCTGTGCCCGTAAGCGACAGGAGGAGGCAGGGCCCCCCTCGAAGAACGGGACATCTGGACCTGCCACAGGATTTTCACTGCCAGGTACTGTAGTGTTGCCACTCCCCTGCTTTAGTTTTGTTGACATTGTTAGTGACGAGCTGGTGTGGATCTTCCCTTTTACAATGAGCAAAAGCAAGGGGCTTACGGGAATCAAGGGAACTCTGGACGCTTTCATCATAAGGGCTGAATCTTTGCTCAGGAACTGTGTTCCTGCTACCTGCCGCTCACCTGCTGCCACGCTCCGGCCTGAGGGGACACCAACTCCCAGTATTCCCCACGGCCTCGGCGCACGGCCATCGACGCCACTGGGAAACGCCAGGAGGCGTTTCTAAGCGGCCGTGGGCTCTCGCAGCGCGGGTTCCCATTCATCTTCTTGCTGCAACTGTGTTCCTGCTACCTGCCGCTCACCTGCTGCCACGCTCCGGCCTGAGGGTACACCAACTCCCAGTATTCCCCACGGCCTTGGCGCACGGCCATCGACGCCACGGGAAACACCAGGAGGCGCTTCTAAAGCGGCCGTGGGATCCCGCAGCGCGGGATGCGCGCGGGCGTGCCCGGGCAAAGCCCGGGCCAAGGGCGAGCCCGTCTGTGCCCGTAGCGACAGGAGGAGGCAGGAGCCCCCCTCGAAGAACGGGACATCTGGACCTGCCACAGGATTTTCACTGCCAGGTACTGTAGTGTTGCCACTCCCCTGCTTTAGTTTTGTTGACATTGTTAGTGACGAGCTGTTGTGGATCTTCCCTTTTACAATGAGCAAAAGCAAGGGGCTTACGGGAATCAAGGGAACTCTGGACGCTTTCATCATAAGGGCTGAATCTTTGCTCAGTCACGAGATTGAACTCACGGAGAGGAGGCTATCTTTAGATTCTTCCTCCTTGCAAAGGCGTTCTTCACTAGGCATTACTGCTTCGACCGCCCTTCAAACTCGTTTGTCCCCCGCCCCGCAGGGCACGTCTCGGACCCCTCCTGACCATGAACCAAAAGTCTCCACAAACGATACTTCCAGTGAGCCCAGTGAGCCCAGTATTGCCTTAAGGACTCGGACCTCCAAACTCCATAGCAAAGGTACGACAAGAGAGTTAGCTGTGAAGCGTAAACGGGGTATAGGCATGGGCACACAAAAACCAAAAGGAGCCCCAGCGCACTCACTCTCAATCGACCCAAATAAGTTCCACCGGCACACAGACTGATGATCTCTTGCTCCCAACATCAAGTATTCTTTCGGAGGTTGCGGTTACCGAGGCCGGCAAGACTCTCTCGGTCAGTGTTCTAACCCAGTTTAAGGATCTGATTGACACTAACTTTGCCCTATTGTATGGACGCTTAGAACATATGGACATAATGCTGCTGCCTCAGGGGAGGGTCTGGTTCTGGATAACCTTTATGTATCAGTTAAAGCTCCCTTAGAGAAGCTGCTGGCTAGGGTATCTGCCATTGAGGACGTATTAAGTAGAGCTCAAAGTGTAGGCTCTGTTAATCATTCGCACAATTTCCCAATACCCACACCCACACCGGACAATGGTAGGTCATCCCACGCCCCTCACGTAGATATCCCTCAAACCTCAGCCCGTGTACTTGCAGGCCACGAGAGTACCATCAACATAAAACATACTGAAGCCGCAATACACAATAATTCTAGACGTTCCCAACAGTCGCCCAGGCCTTGTGTAGCCCCTATGAATAGGGAGAATAGGGAGAATATGGAAGAGGTGAGATTGAACCTACCGCCAGAAGCTACGCCGTACATAATAATATTGGCAAATGTTCCATCTCCTACCCTCCAGGCTGACGAAACTTGGGAGTCATTAAGAAACAGGGCACTCTACTGGCTCGGAAATAAGACAGGACTAGCAGAGGCCCTGCTCGCTGAGTTTAAAATGGTAAGAAGAGTCGGATGGGTAGGGACAAGGGAAAAAACACTCCCTGGCGACTGTATCGTTCTCACATTCAGAACGCCTAGTTTGACACGGGAGATCTTACGAAGACTTGGTAGCTCTTATGTGACAACTGGAGGTATAAACGTACTTCCCTTGGGATACTTCTATCCTCCAACAGATTACACCCATCAACAGGTACGACAGCAGAGATTCACTCACTCAATCAATCATCCACAATTTAGTGTACCACTATACAATAGTTTTGATATATTTTCAGCTTTGGAAGACTAGACTGACTTAATTACGTACCTAGTTATGTAGTGCAGAGCCAGTCTATTGTAAGCCATCCATATGGATTAAATCCAACCCCAACCCCAACACTTTTTGATTTGATGGATGATCAAAACACTCCGGATGTCACAAAAGAAGACCGTGGCCTCTGTAGAGTGGGGCTACTGGCTGATGTCCATTTAGATGTTGAGAGGGCAGGTGATAGCACTACATCATGCAATAATGAGCATAGCCTACATCAGTTAACCATAACGACCCCTCATGCATCTTTATCAAACAACAACGGTCTCCCTTCTAATGCTTTTAATGACGTTCCTCCTTGTAATAACTGTGATTCACCTTGTAGCAACTGTGGTAGTCAGGGTGTTTATGGGTCTAGCCTAGAGAATATTATCTTCGGGAACGTGGCTCATGACTCTACTGGTTATTGTAATCTTTCTGGAAAGGATACTGATGATATTGATGACAACAACAAGATTCCTATGATATCATCAGGGAACAATATCACAGTTTTAAGTTGGAACGTTGCGGGGCTTCGTAGTAAATATAGCATTCCAGAATGGCTGGAGTTTATGACAGGCTTCGCGATTATGATGGTGCAAGAAACCTGGGCCAATGACCCTATACATCTTAATGGTTTCAAGACCTTCCACTCCCGAGCCATTCCATCCAGCCATGGTAGATCAAAGGGCGACCTTTGTGTTTATGTATCTAATAAATTGACCTCCAATAGTGTAACAGCAAATCCATCTAATCCGTTTTACCAAATTGTCCAGGTTGACTGTATGACCTCTATTTCGTTGGTATTAGTAAATTTTTATAATAATGCCTGTAATTTGGAAATAATGGATACACTTTTCCAACTTGATGAGGAACTGGAAACTATTCTGGATAAAGGTTTAAATGACAAAATCTTGCTCTGGGGGGGTGACTTTAATATCCAACCTTGTCAATTGTTGGCTAACAAAGTCTGTGGCATGACTCTTCATTGGGTGACGAAGTCTCCCATTTTGTCCATTCAGGGTACGGGGAGAAACTTAACGAGCTGCTCTTTAAATACGATCTAGGTTTTAGTAATGAACTTGGAGGCAGCCCGGTCGTAGTACCCTGTACATTTGATGGTAGCAGGGGTAGGAGTGTCATCGATTTCCTCTTATTTCACAAACGTTATTCTGCACTAGTTCTTAATTTTATACTACATAACATTGCAATGAGTGATCATTTCCCACAGAGTCTTGTACTGGATATTAGTCTTCAGAGTAAGCCCGGTCAAGGGCAATCCACCCTTGACGCGGAGAACATAGTACTCTCCCGTTCGAACGGCTTTACTCTGCGTTGGTCCATGGTTGACAAATCCTGATTTTTACAGCAAATTCTTACAAAACAGAGTAGGGCTTTTGAGGTCTGTCTGGATGAGACTGCCGATGCTAGTATGGTCATAGAGGCTTTTAGACACATTAGCGAGGAGATTAGTGCTGGGTTGACTACTAACCAGATTAGAGGGGTAATCAAAAAGCAAGGGTGGTTTGACCACACGTGCACTCTTGCACACAACAAGCTAAAGACGGCCTTGAATGAGTTACCTAGGAACAATATAGAAGTACAAAATTGTAGGCGGGCTTATAAGCTAGCATTAAACCACCGCAAAAAGGTTCTTAAAGAGGAGGCTTGGGACCATCTGCAGGAAGCAAGCCAGAATAAAGATTCTAAGTTATTTTGGTGCGTTGTAAATTCTCCATTCTGTTGCGATGATGATAAACCCAGAATAGAGGCAGCAATTACAGAACATGAATGGGTGGCCCACTTTACGAAATTATATATGGGCTCGGTCGAAGAAGATCAAGATAATACTACGGCTGGGATGACAGATGTCTCTCCTGGGCCTACTCTTTGGTGGAAAAATTTTGATTTTAACTTCACACTGGAAGAGGTGATCAGGGCACTCGGAGCTAGCAAGGGAGGAAAGGCACCTGGCCCCGATGGGATCCCGATTGACATCTTTAAGGACAACACTGATCTCTGGGGCCCTCTCCTGACCCTGGTCCTTAAGTCTTTTCGGGAAGCTGGTTTTCCAGTGTCCTGGTCGGAATCACATATTGTGCCAATATTTAAAAAGGGAGACCGCAACTGCCCCGCACACTATAGACCCATCTCCTTGCTGGATTCACTGGTCAAGGTGGTGGGTCATATTGTGCTGGACAGATTACAGGAGTGGGCAGACTGTAACAATATTCTGTCCGACTTTCAATATGGCTTCCGCCAGGGGTTGGGACCATAGAGCAGGCCATCAATTTGAATTTGCTAGTGAGCAAGTACACACAAATAAAAGGGGGCAATCTGTTCCTGGCGTTTGTGGACTTGTCCTCCGCATTCGACTGTGTCGCCCATGATAAACTTTGGTCTATTATGACCTCAATGGGTGTTGACTGTGCAATTGTCAACTTTCTCAGATATTTGTACTCAAAGAGCTCTGCCAAGATTCGATATGGTATGAATGGAGAATGCACGAGCCCAGTTGACATTAAGAAGGGGGTCCACCAGGGGTGCGTACTCGCGCCGTTTTTATTTAATTTATACATCAATGGCTTGGGCAGTACCCTTGTGGACTCCTGTATTGACCTGCCTCGAATCGGCAATAGGCCAGTACCAGTATTATTGTATGCGGATGACGCGGTGCTTATGGCCCGCACTCCCAACGCCCTTCAGCATCTTTTAGATAAATTTGTAAATTTTATGGAGAATTTGGGTCTTTTAATTAACATAGGTAAAACGTACGTCATGAATGCTGGTCGAAAGTTAGCCAAGGGACGCAATATTTCAATAGGAAACGAGATTTTACCTCATACACCGACTTTTTCCTATTTAGGAATTTTATTTAATAGCAATGGTAATTGGAAAAGTGCAGTAAAATCGAGAAGAATGCAGTTCCTTAGATCAATTGCGGGTCTGAGTAACTTTTCTAGGAAATTGGGATGCAAATTTCCCAGGGATATGTTGAGCATTTACAACGCCAAATGCTGGTCAATAGCGATATACGGTTCTGAGTTGTGGGGACACGTAGATGTTGATTCCCTACAGCTTGTAGAAAATGGGTTTCTTAAAAACCTCTTAGGGCTTCCAACCAGCTGTTCTAATTTTGTGTGTCATGCGGAATTGGGCGTAACCTATTTGGAAGACTTGATAAGGGTGCAGCCAGTCCTCCTTTGGCACAAGTTATGGACATTGGATCACACAGGCTTTAATAGATACATTGTACAGGACTGCTGCTGGGCTGATCATGCGTTGAAAATACCATGGCTGAAGTACATAAAAAATTTCATGCATGATATCTGTCACTCTGAATATTACGAAAATCCTTAATCTTTGTTGCATATATCAAGAGTATCATTAAAGAGAGTATGTTTGAACCACTTAGGGGAAAAGGGATTAACACTGGAACTTGTGAAGCCCACCGTACAACATAAACAAATGATACTGACCTGTTACACGATGCAACCGTATTTAATTGGTGTTTTAAATGCTCTACATAGATTTGTCCTGACACGTTTTAGATTAGACATTTTTCATCGTTTGACAAGTTTCCCCAATACCAATAACTGGTCTCGTCAACTAACAAGCTGTCCTTGCGACCAGATCTCTAAACAATCAACTATCCACGTACTGTTTTTCTGCAAATTTTATACAGACTTAAGGATTATTTTTATTAAGCCTTTAATGAAATCGTTAAATTTTAGACAATGCAGACCAGCCTACTTATTTTAACAATTGCTCCGGACTTGCTTACATGTGAGGTAGTGGCAAGATTTTTGAGGTCTGTCATCACTAGAAGGAAGCTTATAACTGCTGCACCCTAAATCTGTAAATGTTCTTATTGCACTTGATTTTAATGAAGTGATTAACTTTTTCCTTTTTAAATTTATATTGAAATGTAAGCTTTTATGATTCTCTGTCTGAATCGAATAAAGTTGAATTGATGATGATAATGAGTAACTTCATTCATGGTCCGAACACAATACTATAGACTACAGTGAAAATGTATGAGGAAAGAAAATCATAGAAAATGTTTGCTTCAAGTGGTACAAAAGAGCAGTAGGAAATTTATCATAGAAGAGAAGTCGGTGCCATAAAAAGTGACTAGTAATGGTGATAATTTCTTGGGAAAATGATGCTGCAGAATTTGCTAGCCAAAAACATTAGGACTATGTAATATCCTCATATAGAAAGGTGGGAAAACAAGACCAGCTTCTCTGTTCCTCGTCTGACTAAGAGTGTTATAGGAATTAGGAAAAGCAGGGTCTCTCTCCCAAATAAATTAGGCATTTGAAGAAAGTGCAACTACAAGGAAAAGTCTTTGCCACAGTCAATATGCCATTGCCCAGCAATGTTGGAAGAAAAAAAAGAAAGTTTCCGTCCCCTTTTTGAATACACAATAAGTGATATATTGTTTATGCAGTACAGTTTTTCATGTATTTCAATTTGTATGTAAAATGCAAGACTGTTAAGAGTTTTGTCCAAGAACTGTAAAATTGATATTGCGATATGTACTGTGTGCATGAACTTAAAGATTGTATTTTATTTTTTTGCTCTAATTACTTTTTATGCAAGGTGTTATTCTGAATGCTTGGAATGTTTTAATTAAGATTTTACTTAAGAAGTAGCAGCTAAATAATTGTCTCTAAGTGTATGTTTTCACTCAGTTTTGCATATTTATTTTGATCACATTTTGTTTTGGATTTTATCTATATGTAGGAAGGTGTGTGATATCTTTAATCTTTAGCCTGAAGGAGGACTTTAAGAGTGGTTATTATGTGTGGCTCATAGAGATCTGGTGTGAATGATGATGAGGAATGTATGTGGGTATGTGTGCAAAGTGATTTTTTGGGGGAATATTATATGTATATTTTACTCTATTAAAATACCTCACACATGTATGTTTATGTAAGGAGTCTGGATGCATCGCTTCTTTGTCTTCTTTGTCTTATTTATCTTTGAGTACAGTTGAAGTATGTTCTCCGATTATTGAGTTATATGTTCTGCTTCCAATCACTTGCATTTTTTAAATCTTTTTGATGAGGTTGGTATTTCCATGTGTGTCATATTGATTGTGTACAACATGATGGTGGATGCCAAAGGATGTCAATCAATGATTTATTACTGACTAGCAAGTCTTCATCAAGCTAGAACTATGATAAAGAAGTGGGAGGGGGGACAAAATAGTAATCCTTTGATTCTATTTGCTATCATTCTTTCCCTTAAGTCAAAGTTTTCATTTTAAAAGAAGAGGAAGAATCCTCTTCTTTTAAAATGAAAACTTTGACTTAAGGGTAAAAATAATAGCAAATAGAATCGTGTGCTTGGTCTGTGCCTTCATCTCATATGGCTCTGCATGCTTTAAGAGGCATGAAAAATGTGGAGGGGTTATGAAAGGGGTGTGACCAAAGAAGCATTATTAGGAATACTTTCCCATCACCCATCAGTACAGGAAGCGACATCACTGGATTTCCCATCATCCATCTGCACAGGAAGTAGCATCACCAGTTTCCCACCAATGCCATCTTTAAAAGAAGAAGCCAAGCAAGAGGATTTCATTTCCCATCACTCATCAGCAAACAAAATGACATCAATTGATCTCCCATCATCCATCTGCTCAGAAAGTGACATCACTGGATTTCCCATTATCCATCTGCACAGGAAGTGGCATCACTGGTTTCCCACCAAAATTATCTTTAAATGAAGAAGCTAAGCAAGAGGATTTCATTTTCGATCAGTACAAGAAGGGACATTACTTGATCTCCCATCATTCATCTGCATAAGAAGTGACATCACTAGATTTCCCATCATCCATCTGCACAGGAACATCACTGGTTTCCCATCCACTCCACATTGCGCTCATCCCTCCTCCCAGGACCTACTTAATGGCAACTGCAAAGCAGTCGCGCAGTTTGTGAGCAGCTGGTGCAGCAAAGGCAAGCCTGTCTGCACCCTTCTATGCGTGGACATTGCCCAGTGCCAGGAACCCTGGTTCTCCTCCTACCGACCATGCTCTCAAACCCGTCCCACGCTTGCTGCACTGCTGCCACATCACACCACACAACATGGAAGGAGTGTTCACATGCACCTCCTGCAAGTTCTCATGCACTCTTCAACACCCCAGACACACCACTCCAATGCCAACAGCACCAGCACCCCACTCCCTCACACTCACATGAACCACCCACCCGATCATGCTCACACAGATCAAACACCACCCACACAACATGTCACACTCTCATGCATGCTCCTCAACACGCACTTGCTCACCATACACACTACGGAGATATGGGACCTACTGCCCAACCACTTTCCAGACCTGCTTTTCCTCACAGAAACATAGCTAAACCCAACCTTGGCACCAGACATCGCTACAGTCATCCCCGTCAGCTACAAAATTACCAGGCAAGACCATCAGCACAAACCCAGAGGTGGTGTCGCCATCATATTCAAAGACAACATCACCTGCTCCACCAACATGGACAACCCTACCAGCTACATGGAATACCTCCTGTTCAAGATATATTAATGGCCAAGTTCTCCCTGAATGGAGCCCTCCTATAAAGACCACCGGGCCCACACTAATTTTGCCAGCAACATCATGGACTTTGTTGCACCCTTCATCATCAACCGCAGCACTTTCATCCTCATCGGAGACCTTAACTTTTACTTAAAAGACTGCACCGACCAAAACTCTACGGCCCCATTTAGAAAACCTTGCAAACCTTGGCCTTATCCAGCATGTTACCAAAACCACTCACACCGCCGGACACCTATTGGACCCAATTTTCTGCTCAATCAGCAACATCAAGTCGACAAGCCAGCAACTATGACCAGGACAGATTATGCCCTCATCAGTTTCAGCATACCCATCCTGCACTACCACATACTTACCACCACTGGAGCTGCCACGTCAGTTGAAAAAGCATCATAGAAGAGGACTGGGCTTCTGCACTCTCCGCACACCCCCCAAGCACACCAGAAAATTGCTGAAAGCCATCAAGAACCTCAACACCTGGATCACCGCATGCACCAATATTCTGGATCCCCTCAAGTGCAATCCAAAGGAATGTACTCAACCACAGGCCAGTTGATACACAGAGGAAGTCAGGCTGACGAAATGCCACTGCAAACAAATGGAGCACAAATGGAGATCAAGTAAAGACATTACATAAAGGCGTCTTTAAATCAGCCCTAGGATGCTTCCACCAGCAGATATGGAACACCAAGCACACAACTCATGCAGATCGCATCAAGACCAGCAATAACAGCAGCAAGGAAATCTTTGCCACCATCAAAAATGTCACCAAACCTCCTGCTGCCTCCAACAACATCAACCCCTCACAAGACCATTGGAACAAGCTCTGGGAGTTCTTCTGTAACAAAATAACCTCCATATACAGCATCTTCAATCCCCAACCAGACCCCATTATTGTTGCAACTCAACTTCCCATCATGGCTGAAGAACAAACCCTGACTTTGTGTCCCACCGACACTACTGTCAAAATTGCTACTAACATTTAGACCATTCGCTTGGAGGCCCCATCTGATCCTTGTCCCCACCATGCTTTCACCAAAGGAGTACTACCAACCAGCTAATCACTAACACCCATCCTCAATGCCTCCATTGGCTCAGCCACATTTCTAGACACCTGGAAACATGCCACAATCATGCCCCTGCTCAAAAAATCAAACCACCCCCTGAACCAGCCATGCTTTTCAACTACAGACCCATCTTCCTCCTGCCATACCCTGCAAAAGTCTTAGATAATCTAATCAACCAACACCTCACCAAACAACTCAGCAACCACCAATTCCTCAACGCCATACAGTCCGGATTCTGGCCCAATCACAGTAGAGAAATAGCACTCATTGCCGCCACAGAGGACATCTGCATGACCCTTAACAGGGGAGACATGGCAGCTATTCTCCTGGATGTCTCTGCAGCATTTGACACGGTTTCACACCCAATCCTCATCAGGCACCTGCATGAGATTGGCATCCAAGGGCCCACTCTCGCATGGATCTGCTCCTTCGTAACAGATAGAATAGAAGCTGTCAGCCTGGCACCTTATGCCTGAGAAGCCCGCAAACTCAGCTGTGGAATGCCTCACCATTCATCGCTCAGCCCCACCCTCTTTAATGCATACACGATCAGTCTGGTCAACGTCATCCGTGCATATGACATCAACATCATCTCCTATGCCGACGACCCACAACTCATGCTCTCCCTCTCGGATAAGACACCCAAACACAAGAGTCAAGTTTACTGCCTGCATGGTCGAAGTCACGATCTGGATGAAAGCCAACTTTCTCAAGCTCAACACAGACAAGACAGAAGTACTGATCTTTGGCAAGAACACCTCACCATTGGACTCCAACTGTTTGCCAGCTGAACTCAGACCCACACCCAGCACCCATGCAAGGAATCTTGGAATAAACATTGGCAGCAAACTTTACATGACAGCACAAGTCAACACTGTCACTGCATCCTGCATTGACTCCCTGAAGATGCTTAGGAAGATTTTCAAATGGCTCACAAGGAACACAGAAAAAACTGGCACTTACACCCTAGTCACCAGCAAATTGGAATACAGGAACACCCTCAATGCTGGGATCACCAAGCAACTCACTAGAAGACAACAAACCCTCCACAGCTCAGCAGCCAGATGCATCCTCAACCTCCCACACAGAACTCACATCACACCACACCTCAGGGAGGTCCACTGGCTCCCGATTACAGAAACACACTCATTCAAACTCCTCACACACACATTCAAGTTACCACACAACTTAGACCCCACCTATTTGAACAGTTGCATCTCCTTCCACCAACCACTGAGCCACCACTGCTCCGCAGGACTCTTACATGCACACACCCCACGCATACACAGTACCAGGTCAGAAGGACGGGTGTTTTCTTACATTACTCCTAAAGCATGAAACGGACTCCCACGCCACAATAGAGCTTCCTCCTATCTTTTTGAATTCCACAAAAAGCTGAAGACCTGGCTTTTAAATTAACCAATCTACCATAGCCAGGACTAGGCACACACACCTGCTCAGTGCCAGGATACCCTCGTGGGTGATCCTGCACGTTACAAATACAAATAACTTTCCAAGAGGCGTGGCTTATGTAATTAAGGATTTGGATTAAAATATGTGACATAAAATCCTGTGCATGCCACCTGGCCAGTAGGTGCCTCTCCATGTGTTTTCTGGTTTTGCATTCCTGCATATCACAAACAACGAACATATGCCTAAAGCATGCTATTTCTATTGGCTGTGCTAGTGCTTGCTAGCTGCATCAGATAAATGAGTAACAGCAATTATTTTGTTGTGGGTAATTAGATGTAACATTGTTTCAGTTCTGCAAATATAAGTCTGTGAAATAAACATTACTATGGTCTGTCGAGGGGTAGTGGTCTTCAGAGTATCTCTGTTAGTCCCATTTTCCCCCTCACACCACTATCCTCTGCACTTTCTCACTCTGTTCAATTTCTCACTCTGTTAGGCAATTAGGCCCCTTTCCTCTGACATCTTGCTTCTTTTTTATCATTGTCTTTCTACTCTGTCCTTCTGCAATTACTTCCTTGCGCAATCTCCCATTCACCTTTGTCTCTCACACAGCCACTCTCTCTGCCCACCTATAAGCACAATATTTTAGTTTCCTTTGGTGCTGTTAGTATTTCTGCAGCTGTGTATAACTCTTTCACACACTTTCACATAAAATGGTAATTACAATTGACACATATGTCAGCATCATTCTGTGCACTCTGCAGGTTCGGATGAACATGTAGTCAGAACACTTTTATGACCCACTGGCAGGCACAGAGAGAAACTTGCAGTGCCTTCAGTCCCACCCCCAGAGCTCTCAATCATACCCTCTTATGAACACCCACCCACAACTTCTACTCACCCAGACACATAGAGGTGACCCAGTTGACAGTGTACATTGTACAAAAGTCCCATGTGCTATAAATCAAAGACAAAAATACAAGTGGAGAAGCAATTATTCATAGGAAATATAACATGAGGCAAAAGGTGAAATGTAAACAGGGATTGCATTGCTGCCATGGATTACCTATTAACATTTACGGTCATTGTTGAGAAATCCATCTTTGATTTTGCCCCTGTAAGTTGAGGACATGTATGTGTGGACCCGTTTCAAAGTCATTTTAAACTACTGCCGGGTCTTCCACCTGTCCCACTTAAAGTTCAACAATCAAAAAACGGGGGAGGTAGAGGTTAAGGTTAGGTTCACCCTCCTTACTGAATGCAGTTCCACAACATCCGGAATACCGGAATTAGAAACCTAACCATAGGAATAACAGAGATTCCACTGAACATGTGTGAAAAAACCCTCTTTCCAGAAAGAAAAATTCCTTTCTAGAATATGCAGCGGATCGAGAGGACCCCAATGATGAAGCATGCCACCTAGGGGTAACCCTGGTGGGTGAGGGGACTCTAGAAAAGAATTTTTCTTTCTGGAAAGAGGGGTTTTCCACACATGTTCAGTGGAATCCCTGTTCTTCCTATGGTTAGGTTTCTAATTCCGGTATTCCGGATGTTGTGGAACCACTTAAAGCTCAGCCTGGTTGGGTCTCACCTCACAAACAGTAAGGTTCAGATGAGAGGTAAGGTCAGGTTTCCAGCCAGGGAGTGTGCCTGTTTCCTGACCCAGACACAACATCATAAAGTTAAAAAAAAATTACAAATGAGTTTATCCAAAGGAAATAGTGGCAATATCGCTGAACCACCATCCTATGTACAAACTTAAAACTTGTTTTCATCTCGCTGGGGTTAATGCGTTAGTGGCAGGCCTTCTTAAGAGGAATAGGCCCATATTTCTCCTGGCTCATTTATTTTTCCAGTAATCATGCCAGGGACTTGAGATGCGGATCTTATCCTTGATGTACTGCACTTAAGCAACAGGCACATACTATAAACACATTAAATTAAATTAAATGGACTTTTAGTTCTCTTCTCCATTGACACCTTTTCTGGGATGGCGCCTATCTCCGTCAAAACACAATTCCTAACTTTAAACTCTCATCTACTGACACATCACACATTAGTTCAAACACTGTCTTTTTCTCTCAGGAAACTATTCTGGCAGCGAGTTATTGGCGAGAGAACAAAGTTGTGAGAAGTGTTAAACTTCATTTTCCCTAACCCGTGTCAGCAACTAGAAACTCTTGTCTAAAAGGCTTTTTTGTGCTTTTAAAAAGCTACGCGTTTTAGTCTGCATCAGGAAACGACAACCAAATATTTAAGACAGCCTAAAATGTATTTCCAATGTATCACTGTGTACTAAACATTTTATGTACAAGTGGTTCGTGCAAACGCCAGTTCTTTTTTTAATAAATTGGCGCATGCATTATATTTCTAAACATATTTTTTTCAATTTTGAGCTACTTTTTACAATTCACTTTTTGTAGCATCACTTGCCTATAATATTTTTTAAAAAACATTGCCCGTAGCAACATTTAAAAAAATGTTAAGTTGTTTTGTGGTTATGTCTTGGTTTGATCAAAGGTAACGCTACTATTTTAGCAGAATATATTTACAAAAATAACCTTCAAGGAGTCTTGAAACGACTGTCTGTCCAAAATGGAATTGTAAGGGTTAACAATGCCCAGTCTTCCCTTTGTACCTGAAACGCTTTCCTCTAATTTCTCACATCTTTGTCCTATGGCACTGTATGCGTATTCCCTGCAGTTTGCTGCAATGTCAGTTCAAAATGCTTACTCATAGAACAGTGGATGGCACCGAGCCAATGAGATTGCTGGGTTTGCTGGCAGTGCCAGGTATTATATTGTGCAGACAGTCTGCTCTCAGGCTGGTGCGGGAAATGCATTTTCAGGTTTTAAATGTGCTTCTACCCGGAATCTTGTGGCAATATTGTTTTAAGAACTGAAACAGAAACAGTAGGGCTGAAATTCTTAAAAATAATTTGTCATTTTTTTTACGCTCAATTTAAGGGAATGATGTTGTATGTGATATTTATGAAAAGTATAAGAATCCCATTAAAGACGAGCTTGCACCAGAAGTAGAAATATTTGATCGTTTTCAGCAAAATGTGGATTAACGCTCTGAGCTAAGAGGAGGTTTTCTGGCCTATTTAATGAAGTAGACACTATGCAGAAAGGAAGTCTACCGAAATGAACGAATTCCATTTCTTGTTTTGTAGGAATTATGATCAGGTATGTAGGAGAGTAGGATCTGCTTCTTATGGTTACCCCCACTTTTTGCTGATGTTTCACTGTTTTTCGACTTTAGTCTGGCTGGGGCCCTGCTATCCAGGACCCCAGACTAGCTGCTTCCTCTCTAAAATGGATTCCTAGTACCTTAGGTACACTTCAGATTGGATTCTGGGTTGCCCTTATAAGTCCCTAGTATATGGTATAATATGTACCCAGGGCATAGGTACCCCAGAGGCCTACCAGGGGCTGCAGCATGTATTATGCCACCCCTGGGAAGCCTTCCAAAATGACACCCACAGGACTGCTACAGCAGTCTGGGTGAGGTGGTGCATGCACCCCTTACTGAGATATAGGTTCACTATATTTCACCCTATCACTGCACATATAAACCTATCAGTCACCCCTATGGCAGGCCTTATCAATCCTGAAGGCAGGGTGCTTGGTTTTATGTGAGAGGGTGACCATGCATAAGCAGAGCCCCTCTGCAGCCTTCGGAATCTATCCTCCGGGGTTGTCTGTGAGTGCAGCCTGACCATATACTCTTAAGTGCATTATAACTC
Source organism: Calotriton arnoldi (assembly GCA_963921515.1). NCBI lineage: Eukaryota > Metazoa > Chordata > Amphibia > Caudata > Salamandridae > Calotriton > Calotriton arnoldi. The sequence goes on from CAWUFW010020163.1 coordinate 82,200, forward strand.
AACGGTAAATGCTAACTTTGGGATGGCTGCACGGAAACATGTCGTGTTTGGTGTCAAACACCTTGGAATCATACCCCCACACCAGTAACTGGTGTGGGAGTATGATCCCACCCTTCTAGAGGGAGAGACATGACAGCACCGGTATACCCGGTACCAGCTAACAGAGCCCTGGCATCACAAAATGGATGCTGCAGCCACAGACACGAGTCTGGCCTCCTGCTGCCGACCGAAACTCCGGCAGCGGATGCCTGGACAATAGGTTTCCTGTCACAGGGAGGTGTTACCACCTCCCAGACAGGCTTTAGTGTATTGGGGCTGGGTGGGTGCCCTCTCAGAGTGCTTTGAAGTCCTGCACTAGGGGCACATTTGGTGTCCCTGTGCATAGCCCAGTTCAAACCGGTTGCAGGGGCTACCAGCCCCTGCTCTGGCGTGAAACTGGACAAAGGAAATGGGTGTAGCCACCCCTCTTTCCAAACCCTCCCATAGGTGGGTCCCCTGAGTTAGTCCAACCCCTTCCTTGGGTATAAGATAGGAACCCCTGGCAACAGGACTTTAGATATCCCTGGACGAAACTCTTAAACTGAATCCTGGACCTTCGGCAATCTGTTAAACGCCAGATGACTGAAGAATCTCCCTTGGAGTAAAGGAGTTACTCCCCTGCTTGGCAGGCACCAAAGACGCATCTGTCTGGTCTGCATCTCTGAAGCTCCCGCCGGACGCCAACAACCCTGCAACCCAGGAGGTGGGTTTCTAGACTTCCCAGAGGCTGACCCGAGTCCCCAGCAAAGCTGAGACCTGTAGCCCTCGTGGGTACCGTGGAACCGGAACCCCTGGACACCGTGCACATTTGCAAGTGCATAAGCTTCTGGTCAATCCTAGAGGCTGTGCTTTAGGTTACTTATAGCCCCGACCCCGAGCAGTAAATTCACCGAAGATTGCTGGCCTGGCCACTCCCAGTGACCCGTGGGCCACCATTTTGTGATTCCGCTTGAGGTTCCTTTGTGATCCCTTGTCCGTCAACTTGTGGGTCCCTCAGAAGTACATCTCTAATTTCAATGGGCCTCCCTGGTTGCTCCAGGCCTGCCTTGACTCTCCCTTGCTTGGGGAGTCCCTCAGACCTCGCTGGTCCACACCAAAGCCTTTGTTCTTTTTCTGCATGGGTTGCTGTTGCCAAGGCTTGTTGGGTCCAATCCGGGCACCGATACTGCAGCAAGCTACTACCTTTGTGGGACAGCTCGATTCCAGCTCCTGGTTGTCGTTGATGCCTCCTGGTCCTCGTGGCTGCAGAGACAATCTTCACCTCTTCGAACTTGAAGCACCCGACATCGGTGGGCATTTGACCCAGACTCTGTCCCCTCTGCTTTCAGGTTCTTCCCATCCTCGATCCAGGCTTGGATCTCTTCGGACACTTCGCAGCTTCCCGGCAGCAGCACTTTCCAGTCAGCGGCCATTGAAAACTACGGCGCGGCCCGACACCATTTGACACCTATGCACCCGGCTTCCCTGGGTGAGGTAACACGAGTACTTCGGTGCTCTCGTGGGTGTTGGCCCTAGAACCCTCTAAGTCCAAAAGGGTTTGTTCCTAGTCCACTCCGAAGTGTCCCTAAACTTTAAAACTCTAACCGCGACTTTCCCCATAGGCGCTAACGGAGCTCGCGGCTGTGTTCACACACTGCACACGTCCCCCGTGGGTCCCCTGTGTCACTACCTTGGGTGGTTCCTTGAGGTCCCAGTGATTCTACAGGCTCTAGGCCTTGTGTCTAGTCAAGTCGTGGTTCTTATACCACTTTCTTAATATATGGTTTGGTATGCCCCTAGGGCTAATCGTATATTGTGCTAATTTACTGTGCTATTTGACTTGTAACTTGTGTACTTCGACCTCTAGCCTCATAAAGAGACTAGTAGGTAGTGTTTAGTAATAAATACATATATTTTATATATATACCTGGTGTGGTTCTCCTTTCATTTGGTCTTTCATGAGATTATAGACTGGTAAAACAAACAGCTTTACACTCCTTCAAGATTTAGCCTGAAGGCTGCTCTCCATAGCTACCACTAGGATAGCTTTCAATAAAGGTTGTCTTTAAACCTACCATCAATAAAGGTCGTTTGGACTGGTGCAAGGTGGCCACTATAACTAGGGGACAGCATATACCAGGCCAACTTCTCACAAGGTACTTTGGGTAACTCTGTGGCAAATAAATAAAAGTAGTATTACTGGACTTCTACATTACTCAATCTGCAATGCTGTGCACAAATCAACTCATTAAGGGCCAGATGTATCAAAGGGTTTTACCCATTCTGTGTCTATGTGAAAATGTATTCATACAGATGGCCCTAAATGTTTAAGCCTGCCTAGGGTTGTGCTAATCATGGGCCCATATCTCTTATTAGTGCAAAGGTGGAAGGTTGTTACGAGGATTAATGCCATAAGATCAAATACATTTTTGCCGAAATTGTTGTCAATATGTGGGTTTCATAAGGAACAGAGAGGGCGTTAGTAGCCAGACTGACACAGAATATTGTAATCATTTATAAAGCGCTATGCGTCTCCTTTTGTCACCTCAGAGCACTTAACAGAGGGATGGGCAGAAAAGATTGAATCACAGGGCGGGGAGTTTAGAGTCCAAACAGATGGGTAATTAATGTCCAACATTCTTCCACTGCCACGTCTATTTTGTTTTGAATTTAATTGAAGGCATTTTTGAATTGATCAGTTTTTAACGGTTTTCTGAACCACATGTGGTTGGGTTGGATCTCAAGTTCGGACAAAGGGCATTCCAATGTCCAGATCCCGGTAAATCCAATGATATTCCTCCATGTTTCCTGCTCGTAAACGGTCATGATTGATCCAATGAACGGACTTTGGGCACAGTGCTCTGGTCGGGGCGGTGCCAGTTTTTGCTGGGCCTTTGCCTCAATATGCTTCAGGATTATCGCAAGGCCCTAAATCTGTGGCATAGCTATGAAATGAAATGAAAACAAAAGTTATAAAGCACGAACAATCACCCGGGGGTATCTAGGCACTAAGCAAAACCTGACAGGCTGGGAAAATCCAGAAATGGCAGACTTATTTGGAAAAAAGCCAAGTTTTTAGATTTTTCCTAAACTCTAGTAAGTTTGTCCTGAGTTTTAGTTCTGCCGGAAGTGAATTCCATAGTCTCGATGTGCATAAAATGAAGCCTCTCCCACCCCAGTTAGCTTTCTTAAATCTAGGGATTACCAGGTTTCCACTGGTGGATGAGCACAGTGAACGTGCTGGGATATATCGTTGCAAATGCTGTATAAAGTAGTCAGGGCCGACAGCTTGTTGTGCCCTGAAGGCAATGCAGAGGGCCTTAAACTGTATACGTTTATCAATGGGGAGCCAGTGTAGTTGAACGAGTGCATGAGAGACAGATGTATGTTTTGGAATGCCCAGCAGTAGTCTAGCAGCAGCATTCTGTAGTGTTTGTAACTTATGTAAAAAACGTTTTTGAATGTTGATAAAAAGTGCATTGCCATAGTCTACTTTGGACAAGATCAGAGTCATGACTACCCTCTTTTGCAGGCTTGGTGGAATGAAAGATAATACTTTCCTTAAGGTTTTCAAAATGAGGAAACACGAAGAAGTGATGTGATTTATTTGTCCTTCAAAAGATAACTTTGTATCAATAATCACCCCAAGATTTTTTGCTTTTTTCTGGGAGTAGGCAAACTCCCCAGTTCCTGTGGCCACCACTTGTTTGACCAGAAAGAAGGGTTGTTGCCAAACAGCAGGACCTCAGTTTTTGAGGAGTTTAATTTCAAGCAATTGCTGCTCATCCAGTTACCAATATGGAGCATACAGTCGTGGAACTGGGCTGCAGTGGATCCAGGATTGTTGGTGACGGATACAACGATCTGCGTATCATCCGCATATGAAACCAAGGAAAAACCAAATGATTTAATTAAAGCTGCAAGTGGGGTAACATAAAGATTAAATAAAGTGGGGCTCAAAGATGAGCCCTGAGGAACTCCACAGGGGAATGAAAAAACTGGTGAGGTGAAATCACCTAAGGAGACCGTTTGAATGCGGTCAGTCAAAAAAGAAGTCATGAACTTGAGTGCGTTATCCTTGATCCCGATCGATTCAAGGCGATCAATGAGAAGAGCATGGTTGACCGTATCAAAAGCGGCAGAAAGATCCAGAAGGATCAAGGCTGCATTTCCCCCACTGTCTATCATTTGCCTAATTTCTTCCGTGGCTCTAATCAGCGCCAGTTCGGTACTGTGGTGACTTCGAAAACCGAACTGCATAGAATCCAAACTCTTGTTTTTTCTAAAAAGATGGTCAGTTCCTTATTGACGATTTTCTCAATCAGTTTGGCAGGAAATGGTAATCGAGTTATTGGTCGATAGTTGTTGGGGTCACCAGTGTCTAAGTTAGTCTTTTTTAATAATGGCAAAATAGAACCTACCTTCCAATCTTTTGGAAAGAAACCCGCTTCAAAAAGATTGTTGAAAATGGGCGTGAGGTGTGTGGCTATCACCTCTGGGGCTAAATGAATTGTTCTGGCCGGGCATGGGTCCTGTGGTGAACCTGATTTGATCTGCATCAGTATTCTTTGCGTCTGATCAACCGTCAGGGGTCCAAAATGGGATAAAGCACTGATGTTGTGTGTGCCTTTCGGAGATCTAGAATGTAAGTCACCCGTTTGGCTCAAGTTTAGAAAGGAATTATAGACAGAGTTAACTTTATCCTGAAAATGAAGTGCTAGTGTGTTACAGAATTGTTGATTAATATTAGAGTTCTTAGGGTCAGGAAGTTCTGATAGTTTTTTAACTGTTGCGAATAGTTCCTTGGAGGAGTTCGTTGCTCCTTCTATTTTTGTCGCAAAATAGTTCTTTTTTGCCATTAAAATCAGCTTTTTGTAAGTTTGCAAGTTGGTTGAATATATTTCTTTGTCTGCTGGTTTATGCTGAGATCTCCATTTACGTTCTGATCTCCTACATTCCTGATTTTTTTTCCGAAGTTGTCTTTGAACCAGGGTTCAGAAGGATTAATCTTATGGCTAAGAGATTTTTTTGCTGGAGCTAACTGGATTAGCGACAAGTCCAGCCATTGATAGTAATTACGAATGGCTGTGTCCAAATCAGAGGAGACCATTGAAGTTGATTGGACAAGGGAGGCATTGAGCTGACCAGCATCAATAGCACTCCATGGTCGCCGAGTAATACTCCCCATTTGTGGGTAGATTTTATCTACCTCGGGTAGCCCATTTATCTCAAACAGAATAGCTTTGTGGTCCGACCAGGTCTGGGAGAGTGAGGATACCCAGTGGAGCTGTGTATTATCTGTGAAAATGCCATCCAGCTTTGAGTGAGGACCCATTAACGATTTGTGTTAGACCTGCACCCGCCATATGATCCAGTAGATTTATTGAATCTGGATCAAGCGAATTCTCCATATGGAAATTAGAATCGCCTAAAATAGTGAAATCTGGAGCATCCACTTTTTGTTCTATGAGACTGCCAATGGATTGACTGAAAGCTGATCTAGGCCCCGGTGGTCTATAAATAAGAAGTCCATTAAAAGAATAATGACTGTTGAGTTCAATTTTAAAATGTATGGATTAACAAAGTGGTACATTAGGAAGAACTTTAAAGATGGTTTTAAAATGATCTCTAAATATAACTGCAAGGTCACCGCCCTTTTTTAGTGGGCGGTCATATCTAAATATCCTGAAACCTACTGGTAGCGCTAATAGTAGGTCTGGGTCAGATGTTGAGTCTGCCCAAGTTTCAGTAATGAAGGCCAGGTCAATATTCTGGCTTTCCATAAAGACAGAAAATTTAGTGCATGCTTAACAAGCGATCTGGCGTTTATAAGTGTGCAGTTATATCTAGTTGTGGTTTGTTTTGGTAATGCCTCTGTTAGTCTGGTGGCAGTGTGGGACTTACAATGAAGATTAATAAGGGAGAAATAACAAACCGGACATTTCATATCATCATTGCAGCTATGAAGGTCTAACTGTGGACCAGTAGAGGGCTTCCATAGGGAATTAAAAGATAATAAGGTATCCCTTGAATAGGTAATAGGAACCCTAGATTCTGAGCCCAAACTGGCAGGGGGGCTGGTGCTGAGCGCGGTCCGAGCACGGATGGGCGCAGAAGGGCTTGCCTTTGGCGCACCTTTGGCACGCCAGCAGTGCGCACGGACTGGTATCTGATTAAAAAGCCCGAAGGACCGGAAGTGCAAAAGAGCTGGACCGTCGCCTACCCAAAATGGCCGCCAGCAAGGAACAGTAAAATGGAGAAAGGACTCTCTCCGCACAATCGGGAGACCCGCAGCAAAACGAAGAGCCCAGCAGAATGCAGAAGATCAGAATATGTTAGGGTGAGAAAAGTAAAGTAAATAACAATCAGCCCCCTTCAAAAGAACAATTAGACCCCTTCAAAATATTAAAAGAATAAAAGCGTACACACGGTTAAAATAAGCGCATCTTACTGATGTCAGTGTCCGCTGCGCGCACGGACCAGCATCTGATTAAAAAGCCCCCAGGACCGGAAGTGCAAAAGAGCTGGACCGTTGCCTACCCAGCTAGGTCTTGTGCCACCTGTCGTGATCCCTACTTTTGCCGCCAGTGGCGGCCGAATTAAAGAGCGAGGGGGAGCAGGGGAGATGAATCCGGTGGGGGGGGCGGGGTGCTGGTGTTTCCAGCGTTTGCCGCCCGATGGCCGCAGGTAAGGGGGGGTGTCGGGGACACCACTGCCCCCAAATCTCGTGCTGCCCCCCTTGCTACGCCACTGCCTTAAATTTGATCCTGGAACCGGAGGGAACAGGAGCCAGTGGAGAACTTTATGGGATAGTTCCATGGGGCCTCAAAGGCATTCGTTGCCACAAAGGCTGGCTACCCGATTCCAAGGCTTTTAGAGCCTGGCAGTGTGTGTTTTTTGGGACATCAGAGTACATGATGTTGTAGTAGTTGAGAAGCGCTAGAATGGCAGCTTGTGTCATTGTGACTCCATGGTCAGTGAGGAGTGGGAGGATTTTTTTTACAGTAAGGATAATAAATGTACATCCTTTACCAACAGATTGATGATTGAGACGTCGTAATTGAAGTGACTCTTCAGATTCCTTTCCTTAGGGGAGCTGGGGAGAGGTCCCAAGACTTTAGGGTCAAACAAATGGTAGTAAATTAGGATCAGTGACTCCAGCTACAAGGATGCTGGTGCTGATGTTGTTCATCCAGAGGACCATGTTCTCCAGGAACAAAGTAATGCTGACAACCACAAATCGCAAAATGTTTGTTTCTGTGAAGGCTGCACCTAAAAGGCCCTCTTCTATACACTCGTTTGAAGTCATTCCCTTGATTGGCTCCGTAGCAACATCATATTGGCTCCTTTTCATGGGATCTTCTTCAGCGGTCCAGTGTTCTTTGAAATTTTCTATTCAACAAAACTTCATTTGAGACCCCTCAGCCCATTTTTAAACTTTCCTTGTCAGGCCTTTTCCAAATTGTCTTTTCCAGTTGATCATGGCCTGGTGATGACCTGCTTATTAATTCTAGAATCAAAATGCGATCGACAGTAACATACTTAAACCAGGGCTAAAATAACTTTACAAACATTTGCAACTGCTGTGTTTTCAAATTATGGTTACCAAAATGCAATCAAACACACAAAAGATGATGGGAGAAATGCTTGCAATAAGTCAAACCACTGGCAATAACTCAGGGTAGCTGGGGTGGCGGGGCGGGGGTGGGAGGTTTAAAACAAATGTAAAATGTACTTACCTAATTGCCACGTCTCTCCTCTATCTCTCCCACGTTGTCCCTCCGCTCCGGCCAGAAGAAGGAGGCACCCAGGCTCTCCTAAGCCTATCACAACGGCGCAATGCAGAGTTGTGATTGGTCTGAGTGCCGCATTTCGGCGCTGAGGCAGGGAATCGGAGCCTGGGCATGTTCTCCACCCAGGCTGTAATTCAGCTGGGTGGAGAAGATGAAAAGTGCGCAAAACGATTTGGCCAGGCCAAGACAGTCGGCCAAACCATCATGCGCACTTTAGAGTGCAGCAACCACTCCTCCTCCCTCGTCACAGGAGCCCGACTCCGCCCCGCCCCACCCTGCCCCGCCCCGAACCTGGCGGACACTAAAAACTAAATGATAATAACTTATGTTATTATCATTTTCTTTTTTTCTTTTACACTGCTCCGCAAGCAGCGGGGCGCCGCTTCTCCGCCTTAGCGGAGGAGCCGCCACTGGGGGTAGCATTCCAACATATCATTCTTTTGCCCACTATGCCACTTCAATTTGGACCTAGCCATATGCAAATTAGTCTTGATCCTGCTCTAGTAGGAACAGTCCAGCCCAAACTACCACTGGAACGTAACTGCACTCAACTGATGAGCCCCAAAAAAGAAGCTTTATAGAAAGGGAGTTATAAAAGAAGAGTAAGCATAAGTTTGATCACAGTCAGTACCTAGGAAAGCATTTTCAGAGCATGCAAGTCATTTTCATTAAGAACGTAACACGGAAGACATTAAACAATATATGTGTAACTAAGTCTGGATACTCTTTCACTGTCTCTTCTGTATCCTCTCCCTCTCTTCTCCTGTAGATTCCCTTCTCCGCCTCACTTTGGAACTTTCCTTCTTTGACTATTATTCCCTGAACTTCTCCAAATCACTCCATTCTCTGGTGCATTTGATCAGTTCCTTCACATGTGATCTCAAGGTTTTTGATTCAGTGCTCTTAAGTCCTTGTCACAAGTTGTCATTCTAGCATTCCTTCCCAATTTCTTTCTCTGGGTCAGATCGCATCCACACTCATCTGCTAGAGACTCCATTTTTGCATATGCATCACGTGCTGCCCCCATGGTCTTCTTACTTAAGTAGATCAGCTTGTTCTCTGTGTAGTGTTCTAGAAAGTCTGAGCCCACATTTCGTTTGACAATCTCCTCAAGTTTGATTTTCAGCTGGGCAATGTTTTGTCTCTGTGGGGCTGATCCACTAGGTACTGAGATTATTCCAGAAACTGGGATCTGTACAGGGCTACTTATGGTTCCTCCTGTCGGGTTTCCAAGAACTAAAGCATTTAGGGGCAATGTGGCTATCTACTTGGGGCGGACTGACTTTTATGGGTACTTGTAGTTATGGGGACCGGCAAGGGACTCATGCTGGTTGAAGTTTAGGTAGTGGTTAGAGGGGCACTCAGGACCAATGGGTTCTGCATGGATTCTGTCACAGTGTAGCTTGGGGGCGAACTCGGCTCAGCAAGAGTGGGTGGATAAGTCAGTTTTGTAAAGGTTTTTGGACTGTGTTAACTGCTGGTGGGGCTTCTTTACAGAGGGGCAGTCTGGACATGAGGAGTTCATCTATGAGAGTGTCCTCTTCGCCGATGTCTTGGTCTGACTCACCTTTGACCTTCTTTAAAGACTTGGGATTCTCTTTCCTCAGGGATTCACTGTCTATCGCGAGGTAAACACCTGCAGGGTGGATCACATCCTCCAGGCACCTTCTCTGCCTCTCATCGGCCTGAATGTTTAGCCAAGAATAACATTTATTGCGGGCCTTGAGCACAAACCTCTTTGCATCATTCTAATTTGCCATATGTTCCCAAAGATTTAGAGCCTCAAATTGTGTGGATCTAGGCTGAGGCTTCATGTCATACATTATTGTTCTCAGATTCTCAAGCTTAGGTGTGTGGTTGTTATATAGTGGAAACTGTAAAACCCCATAATTCTCAATATATCGGTGCCATTGTTTGAGCCATACACATGTGTGTAACCATTTCCCTTGCTGGTGTTCCTATAGACAGATATTTCTCCTTTTCTATCTCGTTCTGCTTTTTTGAGGACAGTATGTCACTCAGAACATCTCCTTGCCTTTTACTCACATCACTCTCGCTCACGGAGTTCTCTGTTCTTTCTCCAATCACAGCACGAATAAGTCAAAGGTCAGCCAATAGCAGCGCAGCTCTCTGCGTTTGACAGTCTATCACTGCGTGACACCCTATAATGTAAACAGCCCTTGTGCTGTTGAACTCTCCAGGACTCTGCTCACTCTCACTCTCTCGATTTTTCTTTCTCCACTTCTTCTAAATGAAATGAAGGCTCTATAAGGGCTACACAATCAGAACATTCACACAACAGCAGACTCTCGACCTGCAGGAGTTTGCACCGACCAATGTAGGGCAGAGGATGTGGTCCGTCGGCTAGACTGCCGACTTTGTCGGCTGCCCGTGGTCCACGAAGGGGACCCTCCTAAGAGGGCGGCCGCCTTAGTGCCACATGAGGGCACACGAGTCAGTCCAGTCGTTAGGGACCCCCGATGGATCCGCGTGCCTCGTCACTTCCGGTAAGGGGGGGCGCGGGGGAGGCAGTATAAGTGCTTCTCCCTGCCCATCTGGTGGCCTCTTGGTGGCTGCCCGTTACGCTGTTTCTGACGTTCCCTCGGAGCTGAGAAGCAGTGAGTGCTTTGCCCCGTCCCCCCTCCCCATTAGCTCCCATGGCGGCGGAGTCACCTCCTAGGCCCGGCCACTGCCGAGGGCTGCCGCTAGGGGAGGGGGGCTGGTCAGCTCCATGGGGTCAGAGCGGTCGGCGTTACCCCCCCCACCCAGGTCAGGGGCAGCGCTCGGCTGCGAGCGAGGCGCTGAACAGGGCACTTTGCCCTCTGCTGTGTGGGGGGGATAGAGCCGGCGAGGCACCCGGTGGCCCCCGGGGGTCCAGCATTAGCAGGTCGTGAGGGGTGGGAGCGTCACAAGCGGGCATGCGGCGCTCACCCTGTCCAGTTGTAGTGGCCAGGGGTGGGGGCCTGCGGCGGCCAGCTCTGACCCGGGCAAGCGAGCCGTGGGGTCGTGCTGATGTGCCTGCGACTACAAACATGCCGCCCTGGCGTTTTCTGTCTTCGGCGGCCATGTCAGGTCACGGGGTTCTGCGAGTTGGGCTCGCCAGGCGACCTCCGAGGAGAGCGATGGGGGCAGGGGGGTTTGCGGGGAAGAAACCTGTCAGAGATTTTCTCCTTTCCTCTCTGTCAACCACCAGTGCGATGTAAATACAGCTGGGTAACATCACTTACGCCTTCAAGCTTGCACCACGGAAACGAAACGTGCATCTGCTCTTTCCGGTCACTCCGGATAGATGCTTCCTCCCGTCCTCAGTATTAATGCCCGGGGCTACGCTACGGTGGGCTGCTTCCGTGATAGACCGAAGCGCCGCCCCGAGGAATGCACAGGCATGTGGGAGCATTGTTCGAGGGGTCACGGCTTTCCCTGCTTACACCAGAGAGGTGGCCTCAGGGTGGGTGGAGTTGTCTGATCTGCGGCTGCAGGCGGCTGGGGTCTCCAACTCGGTCTCCTGAGTCTGGGGTGTGAGTCCATCCCCAGGGCCTCGGGCATTCGTTCCGGCCCTGTTACCCGTCCCCTATGTCTGGTCTCCACAGAGGCACAACTAGAGCCAAATATCGGGGGGAGGGGGGCTGATTGTTCCCGCTATATGCAGAGTGGGCTCTAAGTAGGGCTGAAAACACAAAATAACCTCGTTAGCAAGTAATTGGTCTTTGAAAGACCTGTGAAGTTGCCCTCGGGCACCCGTGCTGCTCTTCAGCAGTCAGGAGCACAGCTGATGCTGACCGGAGCTAGCAGCGGCATTCCAATAATGCTCCCTCCAGATCTGCAACGGCAAATTCGGTTTGACTCCCATTCTCCTGCATCTTTTGCTTCGCCATTGTCCTAATTAGCTGCAATTAGAAATGTCACGGGATTCACAGGCTGGGTTAGAAACCTGTTTGGTGGCATTTTGGCAACCTCTGTGGAAATCCAAAGGAACCCAACACAGATGATTACGTGAAGCACAAGTCAAAGAATAAAGCACTTTAGTCTACAATAAGGAAGCGGTTAACTAAAACACTGCCCTCCTTTTCACTGCCACATTTATTTAATTTGTTCATAAGGTGATTGAAGGCAGACCTTTTACACAATCTGTTAAAATGTGTGCAATATATTTCAGGGCAACCTTCAGTTACTGCTGTTCCCAATGGATGGCCAAAACGTAGTCAGGATAGGGCTACTAGTGGTAAAACCAGACCGGTAGAGAGGGTATGGCAACAATGGTGTTAGGTGGCCATTTATTTATGCGGCACATGCGATTAAGGCGGTCGGTTCTGAAGTCGGGCCGGGATATTGTCCGGCTGGCAGAGGACCAGCCCGCGCATTCTCCTCACCGCTAATGCTGTTTAAGCCCGATATGGGCATCAGCGGTGCGGGAGTGCCTGCTCGCATACAGTTTTAGTTGCTTCGCATGAGCACGTGGGAACGTTGTCATGGGCCTGAGGTCCACGCTTCCGCAGGGGGGCGTGGCTGGCCCATCAGGCCCGGTCCTCGCGCCGGAGTACGTCTGAATTGCATGCTACTGCTATTTTAGATGGCGCGGCTGGGAGGGGTTTTTCTACGGTAGCAGGATAACTAGGTACTGCAAGTTATTTATAATAAAGGTTACCTAGCTGCCAACTGCAAGTGCCATGTGGGACATGTTCCAAGTTTCAATGTACGAATGTGTCACGTTTTAGGTGTGTGGTTGTTATATAGTGAAAACTAATTTGCCATATGTTCCTAAAGATTTAGAGCCTCAAATTGTGTGGATCTAGGCTGAGGCTTCATGTCATACATTATTGTTCTCAGATTCTCAAGCTTAGGTGTGTGGTTGTTATATAGTGGAAACTGTAAAACCCCATAATTCTCAATATATCGGTGCCATTGTTTGAGCCATACACATGTGTGTAACCCTTTCTTTGCCACCATTTCCCTTGCTGGTGTTCCTATAGACAGATATTTCTCCTTTTCTATCTCGTTCTGCTTTTTGAGGACAGTATGTCACTCAGAACATCTCCTTGCCTTTTACTCACATCACTCTCGCTCACGGAGTTCTCCGTTCTTTCTCCAATCACAGCACGAATAAGTCAAAGGTCAGCCAATAGCAGCGCAGCTCTCTGCGTTTGCCAGTCTATCACTGCGTGACACCCTATAATGTAAACAGCCCTTGTGCTGTTGAACTCTCCAGGACTCTGCTCACTCTCACTCTCTCGATTTTTCTTTCTCCACTTCTTCTAAATGAAATGAAGGCTCTATAAGGGCTACACAATCAGAACATTCACACAACAGCAGACTCTCGACCTGCAGGAGTTTGCACCGACCAATGTAGGGGAGAGGATGTGGTCCGTCGGCTAGACTGCCGACTTTGGTGCTGGAAACCAGGGTTCGAGCCTGGGGTCGCGTCCACATACTGTGATTCTGGGCAAATCACTTAATCTCCCCGTGTCTGAATGTGTAATGTAAATACGGTGCTCGTGTAAAGCGCTCCAATACCTTCGGGTCGAGTTCGCGCTATATAAATATGCAAAAAAAATGTGCTCATTCCCATTCACTCAGGAATGAGCAAAAATCTCAGTTGAGAAGCCCCTTTTCCTTTCTGTGCCCCCTTGCTGCCCCTGATTGTGATCACACAACCATACAGCCACTCACATACCTACTCACAGATTGACACAACCATTCACAGATCCACACAACCACTCACACACCCTCTGACACAACCATACAGCTACTCATACGGACGCTGCATGGTGAAGAGAGCGACCCCTGTCCTTGACTGGTAGGTCGCTCCCCCACCACACAGCTCCGTCTGTGTGCCCTGCTGCTGCCCCTGATTGTGCTCGTTTTTCCTTTCTGTGCCCCTTGCTGCCCCTGATTGTGATCGTTTTTCCTTTCTGTGCCCCCTTGCTTCCCCTGATTGTGATCGTTTTTCCTTTCTGTGCCCCCTTGCTGCCCCTGATTGTGATCGTTTTTTTCCTTTCTGTGCCCCCTTGCTGCCCCTGATTGTGATCGTTTTTTCCTTTCTGCGCCCCCTTGCTGCCCCTGATTGTGATCGTTTTTTCCTTTCTGCGCCCCCTTGCTGCCCCTGATTGTGATCGTTTTTTCCTTTCTGTGCCCCTTTGCTGCCCCTGATTGTGATCGTTTTTTCCTTTCTGTGCCCCCTTGCTGCCCCTGATTGTGATCGTTTTTCCTTTCTGTGCCCCCTTGCTGCCCCTGATTGTGATCGTTTTTCCTTTCTGTGGCCCCTTGCTGCCCCTGATTGTGATCGTTTTTTTCCTTTCTGTGCCTGTTTCCCGCCGCTGCGCCCTGCGGCCCCGCCCCTCACTGCCCATTCGCTGCCCCATTCCCTGCTCCTCCCTCCCACCTCCCCATTTATGGCGGCCGCTGCGTGGTGAAGAGAGCGACCCCTGACCTTGACTGGTAGGTCGCTCCCCCACCACACAGCTCCGTCTGTGTGCCCTGCTGCTGCCCCTGATTGTGCTCGTTTTTCCTTTCTGTGCCCCCTTGCTGCCCCTGATTGTGATCAGCTTTTTCCTTTCTGTGCCCCCTTGCTTCCCCTGATTGTGATCGTTTTTTTCCTTTCTGTGCCCCCTTGCTGCCCCTGATTGTGATCGTTTTTCCTTTCTGTGCCCCCTTCCTGCCCCTGATTGTGATCGTTTTTTTCCTTTCTGTGCCCCCTTGCTGCCCCTGATTGTGCTCGTTTTTTTCCTTTCTGTGCCCCCTTGCTGCCCCTGATTGTGATCGTTTTTCCTTTCTGTGCCCCCTTGCTGCCCCTGATTGTGATCGTTTTTTCCTTTCTGTGCCCCCTTGCTGCCCCTGATTGTGATCGTTTTTTCCTTTCTGTGCCCCCTTGCTGCCCCTGATTGTGATCGTTTTTTCCTTTCTGTGCCCCCTTGCTGCCCCTGATTGTGATCGTTTTTTCCTTTCTGTGCCCCCTTGCTGCCCCTGATTGTGATCGTTTTTCCTTTCTGTGCCCCCTTGCTGCCCCTGATTGTGATCGTTTTTTCCTTTCTGTGCCCCCTTGCTGCCCCTGATTGTGATCGTTTTTCCTTTCTGTGCCCCTTGCTGCCCCTGATTGTGATCGTTTTTTCCTTTCTGTGCCCCCTTGCTGCCCCTGATTGTGATCGATTTTTTCCTTTCTGTGCCTGTTTCCCGCCGCTGCGCCCTGCGGCCCCGCCCCTCACTGCCCATTCGCTGCCCCATTCCCTGCTCCTCCCTCCCACCTCCCCATTTATGGCGGCCGCTGCGTGGTGAAGAGAGCGACCCTGACCTTGACTGGTAGGTCGCTCCCCCACCACACAGCTCCGTCTGTGTGCCCTGCTGCTGCCCCTGATTGTGCTCGTTTTCCTTTCTGTGCCCCCTTGCTGCCCCTGATTGTGATCGTTTTTTCCTTTCTGTGCCCCCTTGCTGCCCCTGATTGTGATCGTTTTTTCCTTTCTGTGCCCCTTGCTGCCCCTGATTGTGATCGTTTTTTCCTTTCTGTGCCCCCTTGCTGCCCCTGATTGTGATCGTTTTTCCTTTCTGTGCCCCCTTGCTGCCCCTGATTGTGATCGTTTTTTCCTTTCTGTGCCCCCTTGCTGCCCCTGATTGTGATCGTTTTTTCCTTTCTGTGCCCCCTTGCTGCCCCTGATTGTGATCGTTTTTTCCTTTCTGTGCCCCCTTGCTGCCCCTGATTGTGATCGTTTTTTCCTTTCTGTGCCCCCTTGCTGCCCCTGATTGTGATCGTTTTTTTCCTTTCTGTGCCCCCTTGCTGCCCCTGATTGTGATCGTTTTTTCCTTTCTGTGCCCCCTTGCTGCCCCTGATTGTGATCGTTTTTTCCTTTCTGTGCCCCCTTGCTGCCCCTGATTGTGATCGTTTTTTCCTTTCTGTGCCCCCTTGCTGCCCCTGATTGTGATCGTTTTTTTCCTTTCTGTGCCTGTTTCCCGCCGCTGCGCCCCTGCGGCCCCGCCCCCTCACTGCCCATTCGCTGCCCCATTCCCTGCTCCTCCCTCCCACCTCCCCATTTATGGCGGCTGCTGCGCGGCCGCGCCGCTGGCACGCCGAAGGCAAGCCCGTCTGCGCTTGTCCGCGCCGTGGCCGCGCCCAGCGCCAGACCCCCTGGTCCGGGCATCCCCCGCGCCCGCCACATCAACAGACGCCGATACGACGCCAGCACCCTCCACGCACTCAACCCCAGAAAAGATCACGCCTGCTACCAGGCCACCCCGAAGCGCACCCAAGGGCCCTTCACCTGCCGGAACTGCAGCTTCGCCAGCACCCGCCCCGCCAAACCACCGCCCAGGAAAGAACCCAACTACCTCAGATGCATCCTCCTCAACACCCGCTCCGCCCGCAAACACGCCATCGAACTCTGGGACCTTCTCGACTCAACCTCCCCAGACGTCGCATTCCTGACGGAGACCTGGCTGAATCCCGCTTCAGCCCCCGACATCGCCAATGCCATCCCGGACGGATACAAGATCACCCGCAGGGACCGCACCAACGGAGTCGGAGGAGGCATCGCCATCGTCCACAGGAACACCCTCAGAGTCTCAACCAACACCGACGACACCCTCAGCACCGCCGAACACATGCACTTCCAGATCCACACCGATCCCAACACCACCCTCAGAGGAACCCTCATCTACAGACCCCCGGACCCCGACCACAGTTCAGCGATTCCATCGCTGACTTCATCAGCACACACGCCATCGCCTCCACAGACTACATCCTCCTCGGGGACCTGAACTTCCACCTCGAGAACAACAAGGACACCAACTCCACCACCCTGATCGACAACCTCGCCACCCTCGGACTCAGACAGCTCGTGACTACACCCACCCACGCCGCCGGCCACACGCTAGACTCCATCTTTTCCGCAAGCCCACACGTCTCCTTCAACCACACCTCCGAACCCCACTGGACTGACCACCACTGCATCCACTTCACCTACAGGAAGCCCACCACGCACCACCGCACCGAACAAATGCCTCGCCGCTGCTGGAGCAGAGTCACGGAAGTCCAGCTAACCACAACCCTCGCCCTGAGCCCACCCGCCGAACCCTCCGACCCCGACACCGCCGCCCGCAACCTCAGACAGTGGATCGACGACTGCGCCAACACCCTCGCCCCGCTCAAGAATCCGCCCAACAGCCACACCAGCAAGAAAGCCACCTGGTTCACCGAAGACCTCCAGGCCTCCAAACAAACATGCCGAAAACTGGAGAAGATCTGGCTCCACGAACGGACAGCGGACAGCTACGCCGCCCACAAGAGCGCCACCCGCAATCACCATCACCTCATCAGATCCGCCAAAAGGGCCTCACTCAAAGACCGCCTAGACAACAACGCACACAACAGCAAAGAGCTCTTCAACATCGTGAAGGAACTCTCCAACCCCAGCTCCAACACCAACGACATCCAGCCGTCGCAAGACCTGTGCGACTCACTGGCCACCTCCTTCCACCGCAAAATCGCCGACATCCACGACAGCTTCAACACCACGACCGCCCCGGCAACCACCGAGACCACTGCCCCCACAACCACCAACCGCCTGCTCTCCTGGACCAACATCAACGACGAGGACACCAGCGAGATCATGAACACCATCCACTCCGGTTCACCGCTAGACCCGTGCCCTCACCACATCTTCAACAAAGCCAGTACAGCCATCGCGCCCCATCTCCGGAAAATAATCAACATCTCCTTCGAGACAGCAACCTTCCCGGAAAGCTGGAAGCACGCCGAGATCACCGCCTTACTCAAGAAACCCAAGGCAGACCCCAAGGACCTCAAGAACCTCCGACCCATCTCTCTGCTCCCGTTCCCCGCGAAGGTCACCGAGAAAATCGTCAACAAACAACTGACCCGCTACCTCGAGGAGAACAACATCCTGGACCCTTCCCAGTCCGGCTTCCGCAGCAACCACAGCACCGAAACCGCCCTCATCGCCGCCACCGATGACATCAGGACCCTGCTAGATAACGGAGAAACAGCAGCCCTCATCCTCCTGGACCTATCAGCCGCCTTCGACACGGTCTGCCACCACACACTACGAACACGCCTTCACGACGCCGGGATCCAAGAGAAGGCCCTGGACTGGACCACATCCTTCCTTTCCGGCAGAACACAAAGCGTCCGCCTCGCCCCCTTCCGATCCAAGGCCACCAAGATCATCTGCGGCGTACCCCAAGGCTCCTCCCTCAGCCCAACGCTGTTCAACATCTACATGGCACCTCTCACCCACGTCGCCCGACAGCACAACCTCAACATCATCTCCTATGCCGACGACACCCAGCTGATCCTCTCCCTCACCAAAGACCCTCACACCGCCAAAGCCCACCTCCACGAAGGAATGAAGGCCGTCGCCGAATGGATGAGGACCAGCCGCCTGAAGCTGAACTCGGACAAGACGGAGGTCCTCATCCTTGGTTCCAACC
Source organism: Calotriton arnoldi (assembly GCA_963921515.1). Taxonomy (NCBI): domain Eukaryota; kingdom Metazoa; phylum Chordata; class Amphibia; order Caudata; family Salamandridae; genus Calotriton; species Calotriton arnoldi. Next base: position 100,445 of record CAWUFW010020163.1, read on the forward strand.
CTTCAGCCTGGGACGACTCCTGGTGGCCAACATCACTGGGAACAGCCCCGCCACCCACCGACCACGTACGCAACCTAGGGGTCATCCTCGACCCCACCCTCTCCATGACTAAGCAGGTCAACGCCGTTTCCTCATCCTGCTTCAACATCCTCCGAATGCTCCGCAGGATCTTCAAGTGGATCCCCACCGAAACAAGAAAAACAGTCACCCAGGCCCTCGTCACCAGCAGGCTGGACTACGGAAACGCCCTCTACGCAGGAACGACGGCTAAGCTCCTGAGACGGCTGCAACGCATCCAGAACGCCTCTGCACGTCTTATCCTCGACATCCCCCGACGCAGCCACATCACACCCCACCTGAGAGACCTGCACTGGCTCCCTGTCAACAAGAGGATTACCTTCAAGCTCCTCACCCACGCACACAAAGCACTCCACAACTCCGGACCAGCCTACCTCAACAGACGACTCAGCTTCTACACCCCCACCCGCCAGCTCCGCTCGACCAGCCTCGCCCTCGCCACAGTCCCCCGCATCCGGAAAACGACCGCCGGCGGCAGATCCTTCTCCCACCTCGCCGCCAAGACCTGGAACACCCTCCCCACCAACCTCCGACAGACCCAAGACCTACTGGCCTTCAGAAGACTCCTCAAGACCTGGCTCTTCGATCAGTAGCAGCACCACCCCCCTCTTCCCCCAGCGCCTTGAGACCCTCGCGGGTGTGTAGTGCGCTTTATAAGTGACATGATTGATTATTTGATTGATGGAGCGCGCAGCTTTAAAAGTGTGCGCTGCACCGTGAATGACTGCTCGTCATTCCTGAATCAAAATCACCTATCTGACTGGCGTCCTGCATGTCGGCGTCCTTCCCTCTGTATCCGGTTTTCGTTGGTGTTTTCCGTTCCTTCTTTTCTGTGGCGGACAGCCGGGTCCATGAATTTGTCGGGTTCGCCATCTCCGAGTCCTCGTGGGTAATTATAGGAAGCATTATGTTGAGTTTCAGAAAATACAGAAGAGAAAGACATTTGCAACCGGCAATCTCTTTAAAGGGGTAATGCGCTGCTAGCACATATATAAAAAATAATTAAGAAACGTATCTGATATTTTGATTGAAGGACTTGTGCAGAGCTGGCTAGTGAATGAATTACTATTGAAGTTCCTAAAAAGAAAACAAACTGGGGCATTATTAATATTCCAATCCAATCCAATATTTCTTTATTTTGGTTATTCACCATAAAAGAACACACAGAAATATGTACATACAGTAAAAATGATTAAAAGAAAGTTAAAAGAGATAAAACATTTCATCTAAGATAAATCATTTTTTATTTAAAAAAGGATAAGAAAGTCAGTCAACTGTCAGTACCTTGGTTTAAATTCATAAGGAAGTTACTCCTGGCCCACCACATGGAATTCAAGAAACGTGAAACTGCAAAAACTATGTCTGTGTTATATTTTAAAATTCTAAATGCTTCCATGCAACGGGTTGTACCTAGATTTTTACACAACTGGACCAGCCATTTTTGTCTTATTAGATGATATCCCGGGCAAAAGAAGAACACATGTAGTTCAGACTCAACACACGTGCTACAGGCTGGACACCCAGTTGGATTACCACCTGACCATTTACAAGTAAAAACACGCAGGGGGAGACAGCCATGGCGAAACTGCACATATAATTTCCTGCCTGATGCCGGGCGGATTTCATCAAGACATGCCTCCATCCTGGGGGTGTCTTTAACTTCCAGGAAAAGTGAGGTAAGAGTGCCATGGGCGGGTTCTGTATGAAGTTTTGCGGTTAGTCACCCCCAATAGCTGGAAGTTAAAAATTTGCGTGATGTTCTCATACAGGCAGTGTCAGGGTTTTCCTATAATTCTTTTAATCCTATTGCTTTTAGGCTCTCCCTGATAAATGAAAGCCATGGTAACTTTACTGAGCCGGGTAGTCTCAAAATTTCCTGTAGCTCTGATCTATACTCTGACAGTTCCGGTGTTATCCACAGGCGCCGCCAGAAAAGTAGTGGCCTGCCCCCAATTTCCTCAGCGATGGATCTCACCCCGTGGTCCATACGCAGTGGGACCAGAGGGGAGCTTTTCGGTAATCCGAATAGTTGTCTAAGGAAGTTACTCTCGGTAACAACCAGAGACCTATAGTCAGAGTGCCCCCAGAGTTCAACCCCATATAAGGCAGAGCTCCTTGCCTGGCTTTTATAAATCTCCATAGCCGGACTCACTGGTTTGTGGAAGGTCTTTCTGAAAAACTTAGCCAAGCCACCTATGGTTTGTGTCAATTTGAGATTAGACTTGTTTATCTGGGCCCCCCAGGTCATGTTTTCATTGAGAGTTAGGCCCAAATAATCAAATACAGTGACCTGCTCCAGAGGGATTCCGTTCATGTGCGGGTTAGAGCGTGTGGATTTGCTAGGGTTAAAGATCATAAATTTTGTTTTGTTTATATTGATCTCTAGTCCCCTAGTCCTACAAAACTCACAAAATCCGTCTAAGATTCTTTGTATACTCATTGGCGACTTAGAAAGGAGGAGAGTATCGTCTGCAAACATCATGGTGGGAAAGTGCTTGTGCGCGATTTTGGGAGCATCTGTGTCCTTGCAGACTCTCAGTCTCAGTCATTATTAATATTGCTAATATCAATATTCTAAAAACTGAACTTGAATTTTTTTGGGCAGAAAGTATGTGAAAGCATGAATTAAACAGTTGATTCTTTAAGTTATTTGTGGGCTTAATCAAAAATGCTGCATTGAATGATGCACTTGAATTACTTTTGATATTTCGAGTTTTCTATGTTTTCTTTTGCAATATGTTTTGTTTCTTGTCGAAGAAAAGGATTTCATGAGAAGGATGAGCATCTTGGAAAACGCGAATCTAGGTATAAAGGTACGAGTTAAAATTGTTTGACTAGTCTTTAAACTATAGCGGAAAAAAGAATAATAGTATAACTTACCATGAAGTTTCTATTTGCAGATACAGTAAGCACGTGCCAGGAAGCACAAGTATATCTTCAAAGGAGGAAGGGACATTGGGTAATAAGAACACCTTCACACTCTCTAAAAATAGCCAATTTATAACAATAATATTATATATTAAAAGTTATTGTTTATTTTATAGAATCAAGAAGGTCAAGACCATCAGGAGCCTTGAAGTCATACCCTGACGCTTTCCAGTTCCTGTCCCTTTCATCCCCTTGGGTCAGGTAGGGTCTAAACTACTGACCCCTTGGCTTATAGAGAAGTAAGGAACTTGCAGCATGACCATTTCACTCTTGCAAATACATTCCGGTAAGAGCCTGACATAGAGCCCACATATGCCAGAGGGGCATGTGTGCGCTCTATCGCACTTCAAAAAAAGCATCTTAGGGTGCTTTTTTAAATTGCACATGGTTACCATCGACGTGGAGTTGATGGTAATTGCATTTCCTAAATGCCCAATTTGCATATAGGAAATGCTTTGTACATGTGCATAGGAATCGCAAATAGGTAATCCCCATTTGCGATTTCCAATTTAGGAGATCGCAAATTGCGGTTTCTGCTGGGTAGAAATCGGAATTTGCGACCGCTTTAAGAGCTTTGTACGAAGAAAAACCCATTTAGCATTTATTAACAACCCAAAATAGCCATTCGATCCATTAAGAAATGCTAAATGGTTTCGTACATCTGGCCCATTGTGCACTGCAGTACACCTATCCTTTAACAATACGACAATCTATTAAATCTCTGAACTACACCTAAGGTACCTTTTATCGATGCAAAGCCACAACAAGCAATTTGTAAACATAGTCTATAAAAATCCACACAAAAAATTAAAGAAACAATGACTACTGTCCCTACGAATCCAAGAGTTAAAGCCACATAGTAATTCAGTTCCAAATCTATCCAATGCATCTCAACACTCCATTTCTCACTACAAATCCTAGAATGCACCGCGTTTCTCTCCACACTCATCTATGCAAACAATTTTCCCCATTGATACTCACATCGCCAGTTTTGGGTTTACCGTGTCAACCACCTCTTTTCCTCGCTGCTGTCTCTCGACAGCATTGGGATGTGGACTGGGTCAATTTGGAACTTGGGGCACAATCACCTACACTATGAAGTTACAGTTCTTGGTTCTAAAGCCAATTTGCCTATATGGGTCTCATCTGCATTTGTCGGATCTAGTCGGAACCATCAGCTGTGCTACCAGATCTGTCTGCACACAAGCCCATACATAAATTTCTTTCTTGCACACTGACACCGGACTGGGAAAATTGTAGTCCCTACCGGACTTTGGTGCTTCTCGCTGAACCCATCTCTCTTAGTAAGTGAAGTGGCAAAAGTACAGAATGCATTTCTGGTAAAGAACGACAAACCAGGATCTTCGTTTTAGGATTTACATAAATTCATTAAAATACAGAAATGCACAAGCTGGGCCATCAATGTTAAATCAATGTTAGACCTGTCAGCCTTAGGGTGGTCTTCCCCCAAAACTTTATTCTTCCTCTTCCGTTTTTCAATTTTTCTGGTCTTGTTATTGCTAGCCTTAGGACTCTGCACATTATACCACTGCTGACCAGTGCTAAAGTGCATGTGCTCACTCATCAAACTATAGTAACGTTGGCTTATCCCCAATTGGTATATTTAGTTTACTTATAAGTCCCTAGTTAAGTGGTACTTGATGTACCCAAGGCCTGTAAATTAAATGCTCTGTGTGGGTCAACAGCACTGATAATGTCACCCACGTAAGTAGCCCCTTTAAACCTGTCTCAGGCCTGCCATTGCAGCCTGTGTGTGCAGTTTTTTAATGGATATTACCACCTGGTAAAATAAACCTTTTGCCAGGCCTAAATCTTCCTTTTTAATACAAATAAGTCACCCCAGTGTAGGCCCTGCCCATCCCACAGGGCAGGGTGCAGTGTATTTAAAAAGTGGGATATGAAATTTTAAGTTTTACATGTCCTGGTGGTGAAGAACTCTTGCATTTGTTTTTCACTACTGCAAGGCATACCACTCCCATAGGATAACATTCGAGTTACCTTATTACATTTAATAAGCTGTAATTTCCACATGGAAGCAGGTAACGAGTTCATGTTTGGTGTATTTGGAATTGTAATGAAAAATCCTCTCTTATGGTAGAGTCAGATTTTAAATTACAATTTTTAAAATGCCACTTGTTGAAAGCTGCCATTTTCTTGCCTTAGCCATTTAGTGCCTGTAGACTGCCTCTGGGTCACATGACTAAGGTGTAGCTAACAGTTGAGCTTTGTTTATTCCTCCTAGGCAGCCACACACAATAGCAAGCATAGGCATGCCTGGATGGGCCATCACTGATAGGGTGAGAGGGCAGATGTGGTCATAGCCTTACTTACACTTAAATAGGCTGAGTCTAGCCTCCATGCACAGGGCGGCATACCCCGTGTCAATCAATCAATCAATCAATCAATCAGGTATTTATAAAGCGCGACTACTCACCCGTAAGGGTCTCAAGGCGCTGGGGAGGGGGGTGCAGGTTCCATTCCATCAAGGAGGTCTGTCGAAGAGCCAAGTTTTGAGGTTACTCGTGAAGATGGGGAGTGATGTTGTCTGTCTCAGGTGGAGCGGTAGGGGGTTCCAGGCTCTGGCCGTGAGGAAGGAGAAGGAGCGGCCTCCCGATCTGGTCTTTATGGCACGGGGGACCATGGCGTAGGAGAGCTGGGTTTATCGTAGGGTCCTTTGGGGTGCGTGGAAAGTGAGGCGGCTGTTCAGGTACGCTGGCCCGGCGTTGTGGAGGGCTTTCTGTGCGTAGGTGAGGATCTTGAAGGTGATTCTAGCCTCGATGGGGAGCTAGGGGAGTGTGCGCAGGTACTGGGAGATATGGCAGTGTCTTGGCAGGTTGAGGACCAGTCTTGCGGCGGTGTTCTGGATGTTTTGCAACTTGCGAGTGAGGTTTTTGTTTATTCCTGCATAGAGTGCATTGCCGTAGTCAAGTGTGCTGGTGACGAGGGCGTGAGTGACGGTCTTTCTGTGCTCGAGGGGGATTCATTTAAGGTCTTACGTAGGAGGCGGAGGGTGTGGAAGCAGGAGGATGCGACGGAGTTGATCTGGTGGTCCATTTTGAGCTCGGAGTCCAGGATGATTCCAAGGTTGCATGCGTGGTCCGTGGGGGTGGGCGGGCTTCCGAGGGCGGTGGGCCACCAAGTGTCGTGTGGGCCCATGATGAGTACTTCTGTTTTGTCCGTGTTGAGTTGTAGGCAGCTGTTTTTCATCCATTTGGCGACTGCTTCGATGCCTTCTTGAAAGTTGTTTGGCTGCGTTGGGTTCATTGGATAGGGAGAGGATGAGTTGGGTGTCGTCTGCGTAGGAAACAATGTTGAGTCTGTGGGATCTGACGATGGGGGCTAGCGGAGCCATGTAGATGTTGAAGAGCGTGGGGCTGAGGGAGGATCCCTGGGGGACTCCGCAGGCGGTCGGTGTAGGGTCCGAGAGAAACGGAGGGAGTCTGACCCGCTGCGTTCTGCCGGTGAGGAATGAGCGGATCCAGTCGAGGGCCTTGTCCCGGATCCCTGCTTCGTGGAGTCTGCGTGCTAGGGTGCGGTGAGAGACTGTGTCGAAGGCGGCTGAAAGGTCGAGGAGGATAAGGGCTACTGTCTCTCCTCTGTCCAGGAGGGAGCGGATGTCGTCTGTTGCTGCGAGGAGGGCGTTTCTGTACTGTGGTTTTTTCTGAAGTCGGATTGGGAGGAGTCGAGGATGTTGTGTTCTTCGATGAAGGTGGCGAGTTGGCTGTTGATGGCTTTCTCTATGACTTTCGCTGGGAACGGGAGCAGGGAGATGGGTCTGTAGTTTTTGAGGTCGGTGGGGTCCGCCAAGGGCTTCTCCAGGAGGGGGTTGATCTCTGCGTGTTTCCAGTCATCGGGGAAGGAGGCGTTAGCCAGGGAGCGGTTGATTGTGTGTCGGAGCATGGGTGCGATGGTGTCGGCGGCTCTGTTGAAGATGTGGTGGGGGCAGGGGTCCGTGGGGGCCCCGGAGTGGATTGACTTCATCATCTTCAGTGTGTCTTCGGTGGTGAGGGGTGTCCAGCTGTCAATCGTTGGCTTCAGGGTGTCGGGGGCATCTGGTGAGGGTTCGGTGTGTTGGCTGTCTTCATCGAAGTTGCCGTAGATGTTCTTGATTTTGTGGTGGAAGAAGGTGCTGAGTTTGTTGCAGAGGTCTTGTGATGGAGGGATGTCGGTAGATTCGCTGGTCGGTTGGGCGAACTCTTTGATGATGCTGAAGAGCTCCTTGCTGTTGTGTGCGTGTGTGGAGATTCTGTCTTGTATTTCTGATGAGTTGGTGGTGGGCGTTGGTGGCGGCTCTGAAGTTGTTGCGGGCTTCTGTAGATTTGGAGTTCCTCCAGGCCTTTTCGAGGCGGCGGCATGTGCGTCTGGACTCTCGAAGTTCGGTGGTGAACCATCTTGCTTTCTTGGCGTGTGTGTTGTTCTTCTTGAGGGGGCTATGGTGTTGGCGCTGTCGGAGAACCCTCTGTGCAGAATTCGGGCTGCGGTGTTGGGGTCGTCGTCTTCCACGGTGGTTGGGGTGGTATTGCCGAGTGAGGAGGTGAGCTGGTCGTCAGTGATTTTGGTCCAATTTCTTTGTGGGAGCAGGTGCTGATGTCTGTGGATGGTGGGTGTTCTGAAGGTGAAGTGGATGCAGCGATGGTCTGTCCACGGGAGTTCGGTGGTGTGACTGAAGGTGATGGAGTTTCCTGTTGTGAAGAGGGGGTCGAGGGTGTGTCCTGCTGAGTGCGTGGGTTCGGCCACGATCTGGCGGAGTCCAATGTTGTGGAGGTTGTCCAGGAGGGATGTGGTGTTGGGGTCTAGCTGGTTGTCGAGGTGGAAGTTGAGGTCTCCCAGTAAGGTGTAGTTGGTGGATGCGATGGCTTGCGGGGAGATGATGTCCTTTATGGAGTTGGTGAAGGGTCCGGGGGGGCGATAGGCGAGAGTTCCTCGGAGGGTGGTGGTTGGGCTGGCCTGTATATTGAAGTGTAGGTGTTCCATCAGGTCTGTGGGCTCATCGGGGAGGGTGCTCAGCCGGAGGGTGTATTTGTGGACGATGGCGATTCCTCCTCCAGGGCGGCTGGGGCAGTCCTTTCGGGAGATTTTGTATCCTTGGGGAATGGCGATGGCGATGTCCGGTTGGCGTTGGTCCAGGTTTCAGTGAAGAATGCAATGTCCGGGGTGGTGTTGTCGAGGAGGTCCCAGATTTCGGTGGCGTGTTTGTGGAGGGTTCGGACGTTGAGGAGGATGGATTGCAGGGTCTTTGGTTCGGTTGTGTTTGCGGGCGGGTTGCGCTGGATTCGTGGTCTTGGCGGTGCTGCAGGTGTGCCGGCAGCGGTGACAGCTGAAGGGTCCGTGGGTGTCGGCTGGTGATGCTAGCTTGCAGTTGTTGCAGCCTGGGTTGAGAGCGTGGAGTGCCACTGGGTTGTAGCGTTGGCGGTTCGAAGATCCAGGATTCCTGGCACTGGTCACGGTCGGGTCGCGGACGGGCGCAGACGGGCTTGCCTTAGGCGTGCCTTTGGCGTGCCAGCGGCGCGGCCGCCATTAAGTAGGGGTCGGGGAGGGCTGATCAGCTGGGAGGCGGGAGCGGGGAGGGGAACTGGAACGGGCTGGTCGTTCTGTGGGGGAGGGGCCACAGGGGCAGCAGCGGCAGAAAAACGGGGGAAAAGGAGGCCAAAAGAGTGAGAAAAAGTGAAATACAGAGAAAAAGTGAAAAAGGAATAAAGGGTGAAACGGAGCAGAAGGCAGAGAAAAAGAGAAGAAAAGAGTGAAGGGTCAAGGGGCTAAAGTGTGAAACGGAGCAGAAAGGAGAGGAAGAAGGGGGCAGAAAGCAGAGTGAGAGAAGGAGTCAGGGGTCCACTGGACCACCAGGGATGAGGCGCAGGTGTAACCTGCGCGTGGAGGAGGGTCTCGAACACCAGCACTACGGGAGTGCAGGGGCTCACAGATGGCCTCACTTAGTGGTGGAGCTGCGAGGGTGGGAGAACAGTCTTACTGACAGTGAGACAGTGGTCTTGCTCGCCTGTCCCCGCAGCGGCCGCCATTAAGTAGGGGTCGGGGAGGGCTGGACAGCTGGGAGGCGGGAGCGGGGAGGCGAACTGGAACGGGCTGGTCGTGCTGGGGGAAGGGGGCCACGGGGGCAGCAGCGGCGGGAAAAGGAGGCCAAAAGAGCGACAAAAAGTGAGAAAAAGTGAAATACAGAGAAAAAGTGAAAAAAGAATAAAGGGTGAAACGGAGCGGAAGGCAGAGAAAAAGAGAAGAAAAGAGTGAATGGTCAAGAGGCTAAAGGGTGAAACGGAGCAGAAAGGAGAGGAAGAAGGGGGCAGAAAGCAGAGTGAGAGAAGGAGTCAGGGGTCCACTGGACCACCAGGGATGAGGCACAGGTGTAACCTGCGGATGGAGGAGGGCCTCGAACACCAGCACTACGGGAGTGCAGGGGCTCACAGAGGCCCTCACTTAGTGGTGGAGCTGTGAGGGTGGGAGAGTAGTCTTACTGACAGTGAGTCAGTGATCTTGCTCCATGTAGTTTGTCTGGAGCCAGGACAGGGAAGGCAGAACACCTGGGGACTTCAAAGGGAGACCTCTAGAAGCCTCTCCCACCATCCAGAGGAAGGGCACCAGGTATAAATATTGGACCTCAGATACCAACTCTTCAGTACACTTCTGGACCTGTGGATACTCTACCAGGAAGAAGGACTGTTGTGCTGCTGAAAGGACTGCCCCTCTGCTGGACTGCTGCTCTGGAGGAATATATGACGTTACAACGCATGCTTTTACAACGCAGTCTTTACATCGCAACTACCATTACATTGCATTATTTTACAACGCATGCCATTACAACGCATTTTTAAAAACTACCATTACAACGCATTCCATTACAACACATACCATTACAACGCATACCATTACAACGCATTATAGTTTTAGGGCAACAGTAGGGTAAGTGTTGGATAGTGTAGGGGTAAAAATTACTATTCCCACTCCAGTGAGTGCAACAGTAGGGTAAGTGTTGGATAGTGTAGGGGTAAACATTACTAAGTGTTGGATAGTGTAGGGGTAAAAATTACGATTCCCATGTACCCCAAAACCCATACCCACCCTAATACTAAAAAAATCTCCATTACTTACCTTATAATGCGTTGTAATGGCATGCGTTGTAATGATATGCGTTGTAATGGCATGCATTGTAGTGACATGCATTGTAATGGCATGCATTGTAGTGGCCATGCGATGTAAAAGCAGTTGCGCTGTAACAGTTGGGTTGTAAAGGTAGGTAGTTGTAATGACTGCGTTGTAATGGATGTTTCCCCTCTGGAGGACTGCTGCGCTGAAGGACTGCTGCCCTGCTGTGCTGACCTACTGCCCTCTTGCCTGAGTGAGAAGGACTGGCCCTGCCTCTGTTAAACCCAGGACCCCAAAGTGACTCCAAGGGTTAGTTGGCTGGCCTCCTGACCACAGCCTCAGGGACAAAAGGCTCCTACAGCCTTGAACCCAGCACCTAGGCTCTGCCATCTGTGAGTCCTACCCTGCCAAGTGGTGCAACCCCAGTCATGAACTCTTGAAAGTTGGCCTAAAGACGCTCTGCCAGCCCATCTGTAGATCCAGCAGTACCAACGCATCTCCTAAGCGGCGGGATGCATCTCTAGCAGAACCACCACATCATCCTTGCTATTCGACGCATCACGTTTGGAACCAATGGATCGCCTCTGCTACAAGGGTTCTTCCCCGCATTGTTAAAACTTTTCCCTTATTTCTTCTCAATCCTGCTCCATTTAGTCGCTGCCCTGTGAGTATGTTTTCATTTTGCGGCGCACATTCTGTCTTGCGTCATTGATTTAATGTACACAGGGACTCTCTTCCCGATTATTCTAATTCTTCACAAGTTAACCAGTAGTAATCCTCCGCGCTAAATGTGCTCCTTTACCATTAGTTTCCCAGGTCATCGCTAGTCCTGATGAGACCCTAACATTCTCCTATAGGGTCAAAACGCTGTTGACATCTCTACAGACACACTACTGCTAGAAATAACAGCATGTGAATCTTCCCTAGCGTTACTCTATTTTCTCGAAGCATATACTCTATATGGCTGTCTGCGAATACCAATATACCTGTACCACACACATTGTCCCACAATTTTATGTGCGGTTATGGTTTTTTCACTTGGGGTATTGTGCACTTGTCATAAATGTTTGCAACTCTGCTCATTGAATTGCATTCTCTTGTTTAAAATAAATTCAATTTGAATGAATTGAAAGTATCTCCTGGTTTTCTTTCTTTCCTTTGCAGATTGAATCTCAACAGTTATTTTGCTGTCTTATTGAATACCTTGGATATGAATTCCATGTGAACACTTGTTTTAATTTTGTTCTATTTAGTATCACAGCCAGGCCTTTGCAGACTCTCTAAACAACAATAAATGGCTGGTATTTTACTCTTGGAAAGGTGGCAACCCTACTCATCAAATGCCTTTTTACGGAATGCATTCTCCCTCTGTGGCAGTAACAGTAAAACACAAATGTAAAGAATTGGCAGAGTGCGGACCCAGGGGGTACTGGAGCCAGGGGAAAAAAACAAGCAAAGCTGCGTTAACCAGTTCACAAAGGCATGCAAAAGGTATTTTAAAGACCTGTGAAATACTGAGGTGAGGCTGAGATAAGATGCCAGACACTACCCAGCTGAGCCCACAGCAGCTCAGGAACTATGTGTGTGTCCCAGTGTCGTGTAGTTCCTATAAAACCTATACAGGATCTGCGCGTTCGGACAACATTCATAGGATTGGTGTCAGACTGATTCTAAAGACCCCCACCGGGTATGTTGGCCTTCTGTATAAGCTAGCTCACAGTGCCACTAGAATCTCCTCTTACCAAGGAGAGAATAGTTCTTGGCAACCTTTGAACATGACAACCCTGATCCCTCAGGACCGTGGAAACAGTATACTACTTTTCGCTCAGTCATTCGTGCTCACTTTGTTTCAGAGAGATACAGAGAATAAACGGTCTGGACGTTTTTCCAATAAGCATTTATTGAACAGTCGTTATTCTAGTGTAAAATATATGAGCTGCAACCACCACTAGACAATAACAGATATAAATGATTATAAGCACTATGAAAGTAAAAGGATGATAGAGTTCTACCATCTTGCAATAATCATGAATACATACGAGTATACAAAATACATGATAATAAAAGTGTCTACTCCTACGATGCCTCCCTAACTAGATGTACCTAAATGTTCCAAGCATGTGTGTAGGTATTAGGCCAAGAATCCTTCTAGAATAAACACATTACCTGGATTGAGAGACTGTGGGACCCCGTCTTGGTCTCGGGTTGGACACCCCGCAAGGGATGTTAGGCCACTGCGAGCTGGAGTGTCTGCATGCAGGAACTTCAGCGTCTTTGGTCAGTGTGTCGGCCGGGAAGTCCTGGTCTCCTCTGCCTGTCTTAGCAAGATGTGATGTATATATACCCATAGGTCTCCCCGGAGGTTCTATCTTGCTGTATTACTTTGTCGGACTTAGGATGACGTCAGGAATGAACTTTGTACATAGATATTATACAGGAGATGGTAGTCCTGCTGTGCTTCCAAGAATCCTCATGCATAATGTCTGAGGCTTTTACCAGGGAAAATCCTGCGTTCTGTGTGCAGTGTCGTATCTAGGTAAAAGGGCAACCCCTAAGAAATGTTATGTATGTAATGTAGGGGAGAATATAGGTGAAGGGTTATGATGTTACCTGAGCCTATATTAGGGTACCTATATGGAATATAACACCCACTCCTCAACCGACTGGACGACATAATTCAAATTCTAAAGGTACTACTAAGCTGACTAGGCATTGGTATGCAAATAACTATAGTAAAACAAATAGTTGTGCTAATAAAATGTTTAAAAATTCTAAAAAGAAATCTTAAAAAGAAAAAAAAAATAATGGAAAGAGGAAATTGTCACTCAAGCCATAGCTCCAATATAGCCCCATGTCCGTATGCATAGTTCGAACTACTACACGCGTCTGAAAGCCATGCATGTCCATAAAAAAGTGTCAATTTGTTTTTGAGTTCCAGTTTTATTTTCTTTAAAAAGGCCAAATTTCTTCCAGCACACAATGAGCCAATTGTTTGCGTCCTGGCTGGTAGACGCAACATTACTTTTGCCTGCCTTCGCAGACGACGATCCCTGTAACACCTCACAGATTACGTCAATTGAGCACAGATGGTCTTCTGTACTGCCTGCAGCCGATGCTGTGGCAGACTGTGCGCCGTCCAAGGCCTGGGTGTCAGTGTAGGAGCCGGTATCCATTCCAACAGGAGCAGTGAGTACCTGTGGAGGCTCCAGGAATGCCGCCATCAACATTGGAATACGCTGGGGACACTGCAGAACATGGGCTATAATCGGGTCCAGTAAAGCATCAGCGTCCGGTAGCGCACAACATCGGCGTGTCAAACAGAGATCGGACACACATTCTTCTCCGCAAAACAGGCATCGGAGGACAGGTAAGATGCAGTCCATCCAGACTGGTCTAAATGACAAGAACCAAGATGCACTTTGTTCTGTCAGGCGAGGTGTACCCAGATGTTGTACCATGCGTTCACGGTATTTAAGCTCCTGGAGTGCTTTTTCCATCTCCTTGGTGACTGGCACGTCCATTACGTAGCAGAAAAATGACAATCCGGATATCTGCTATTAAAAACAGGATTAGCGGAAGTCCTCCAAAAATGCTTCTGAATACGTAGTGTATAAAGTTTGGTATAACTCCGAGCACCGTTTGAAAGGTGCTTAACAGTCCCAAAACTATGGTCTTTCATAGGTGGACGATACCCGTCGTATCAGACATGTTAAAGATACGATTTACCATTTCTGCTAAATGGAAGGGGCAGTTCGTATGTATGAGTGCCTGTATCTCGGCTGAGGACCTTGCGATCTGGAGATCAAAAGTCTCTCGAGCGGAGGTTAAGGGCACGGTCTTCTGTAGAAGCATGGCTTTCATTCTGCTCAAAGTGTCAAACCGTATTAAAGAAACATTTAGTGAAGGCCATAACAACGCCTCCCTGACTGTATGTGTCGGTGGAAACAATACTTGCATACAGCAAGTAACCCTGGAGCTCACGGTTACCAGATTTGCAATGCCCGAAAGCATCCCACAACAACCTTGATCGTTCAGCATCAAGTAACTCCCATTCGAAAGTAGCCTGAATACTGGAGTAATCACGGCTGCCGGGGCACCCCTCAAGTGACAGGATAAGTTTGCTACTGAACCATTACAGGCCCCGTGCACCATAATATCCTGGCATATGAGAGATCCACTTAAAGCGATCTCACAATTTGTACCGCTTAGAAACACTTCTAGATCCCCACTCCTGCATCAAAATTTATACGGTAATTCCCAAGATTCCTTGATGACTTCCCTACCCATTTCTTCATATCTGCCTGCCTGCTGTTCTAGGCAATACTGAAATTGGAAAGTTGTGACCGGTAGAGTTATATGGCCATGGATTAACCATTCTGTGGTCGGTGATTCTGCCACTGTAAAAGCTAATCTGCCCAGTTTTTCAATACACAGCATTGAATATTTTGCTCCCCTTTGTGCCATTGTTGTCTGTTTTTCTGTCAGATTGTATGCAGAAAACAGAGACGTACTGTTGATAAAACACCAGGGCACATAGCCTGCGCGCAAGGATTGCAGCATCCAGCTCAATAACATAATAGAACACAATTGTGATTGCCCGTGCTGCAGTATGGACAAATCTTGTTCTAGTACATCAATAGCAGAAGATACAATGTTGCCCTGTGAATATATCCTGGAAGGTAACGTAGTCATACCGTTGTCAACTACGGCTAAAGCTTTCTCTGTTAATCCGATCTATTTCTCGTAACCTTTCCGCGGCTTTTTGTTGGGAGATTTTCCAGGTTTCGTTATAGACAGCATAATAGAAACGTTTTTGACGTGGTTTTCTGGGACCCAATAAAAAATCCCGTAGGTCCACATCCTCTGTAAGTAAGGATAAGTGTTGTTTCACCTGTGTAAGTGTTGAGGTTTTTAGCCAATCTAGGCATAACTTCCCAACACTTTATGACATCACTACCCCTGGATGTTCTCTCTGTACATAGCGTGGATCTGGCCTGTGGATATTAAACCCTTTGGTTGTACCTTTAAATCTTTCCTGACATCTATTAGTGTCTGTGGGCCAAACCAACCATCCCTCCCAATTGGGGTCTGATCTATTGTATTGCATGATGTCATCTAGCGTAATCCCTTCTCGTGATGTAAGGTTACCCTCTGTATGTGATGGTGTTGGAATCCGAGGTGCGTTTAAATCCTTATTCTTGGCTATTCCAAGACAGGTAGCTTGTTGCACAGTATCATTCAGAAACATAATCTGCTGAGGAATGAGGCATGCTCTAAATAGTGCTTCTGTTCCCTGGACTTGCCAGTCTCTAGAACCCCAGACTGATGTTGTGTCTATTGTGTCTTTCCATAAGTCGAAACCTTGTTTAGACAACTGGGTGATAAAGGAAGCAGAGTAAATCTGTTTGGTGTTTGCCAACATATTTTTCTGTGCTGATGTTGGTGCAACCTTATAATAATATGAGGCTGGGGCAGACATGTTAAACACTGAAAAATATGAACATTTCTGTGCAAATGTTTTGGAACTGCTTTTCGGCGGTGTTGGGCAATGTTTTTATTGGTGATATGTGAAAACATTTCTGGAATTAGAAGATTTGTGCAAAAAATGATGATCATAATGTTGATAGCAATACATTGTGTTAAAATCTGATGTGCCTTCCAACATTTCATTATTAGAAAAGGCGGCAGATTGTTCTAAATCAGACAACATATTATTCACAGTTTCATAATTCCAATCATCGGAGAATGTACTGGAGGTAATGATATCATTCAAGGATATTTTAAATAAATGTGGTATTTTTAAACATTTGGTCGGACCAAATATATCGTAATTAACCTTGTCCCACACTATACCATCTGGTATAGGAACTGCTGTAATGTTCACTGATGACAAGTCTCTTTGTTCACGATGTGATGAAAGGTGAGGTTTCAGAATCATATTCACTTTGGATGCTGCAGAGCTTTGTCTAAGATAAGTTCCATTAATAAGCATGCTAAAAACAGTTACCAAGCCTATCCAGAAAAGAAAGAAAAGTATCCCAGTGATTACCCAAAGTTCTATCAAAGGTGATACCAGGTATGTTTGTTTAAGAAAGATGAAAAAGTCTTTGATTTGCTGGTGTCGAGTTTTTTGAACTGGCATCGTTTCAGGTTCACTTGGATCCAATGAAAAGGTATCGAAGTCGATGAAATAGCCAGATGCAGTTCGATCTATTTTAGGTAGTCCGTAGGTTTAGTTGAACTTGCAGATGGCTCTTGTTGAGGCATGTTGATATAGACATCAGTGTTTGGTCGAGTACAAATTTGTCTTTCATTTTGATTTTGAATTTGAGTTTGAACCTCATTTTCAAGAGTAAGGAGTTCCATAGCATTATTGCATAGTCCATCATTCCGTGTTGGGGACTCTTCGAACGCCGGCTACTCAGGAGTCCACGAGGCCTACTATTCAGTATCGGCCACATAGTGTGGTTTTATCAGGTCAATGGAGACAAATCTTTTCTCCTTTTTTCCGGCAAGAGATGGTAGAAGTACTGTTCTTGTTCCTTCAACTGCCAGGACAGGTACAGGCTTTCTGTATGAAGGCCCAAATTCTTTTTTGTCCGCTATTTTTTCTCTGACCAGATCCCCAATTTTTGGGACCCAGACAGGTCTTGCCGTGACTGCCTTGACTTCCCCAGTGGTGGTCCTCTTTATCTGGACATTGCTTTGTAGTGCCCTGGATTCATTCAGATCTTGTAAAACAGCCAAACATTTATGGATGTCAAAAGGTTTTTCATCCGCCACTGTGTCTTCACAATCAAGATCAGGTACCCACATTCTCATCCCAAATAGGACCTCATAAGGAGTGACAGCCCCTAGAGAACTTCTTGGCATGTTGTTCAATGCTCTTTGTACTCCATATAAATGTTTTACCCAACTACCACCCGAACCTAATACTCTAGCTGTTAAAGATTGCTTTAAGTCCCGGTTTTTCCACTCCACAACCGAATTTCCCTCGGGATGGTATGGAGAGGAGTACAGCAATGCTAGATCCAATCCTCCCATGGCTTCCTTGTAAGCCCGAGAGCTAAACGCGGGGCCACGGTCAGAATGTAATGTGCCAATTGCGTATGTCCCTATAAAGACTCGCAAATCTTTGATAACAGTTCGAGCGTCAGCCGAGCGCTGCGGCCACACCCATAGGAATCTCGAGCAGGAATCCACTGCAACCATGATATACCTGTAAGCCCCATCTGTTTGTAAGGGGCCGCAGTGGTCCAAATAAACACACACGAGTGGTTTGCCTGATATTAATAATGAAGTCTGCGGTGGACGTGTTATGGTGGAGCTCTTCATCCTGCTGGCAGATGTCGCATTTCAAGACATAATCTTTAGTCTGCTTTGTTAATCCTGGCCACCAATAGCGTTTTTTTTATCAAGGAAGCAGTAGCCGTAACCCCCGTATGCACGGAACCCAGGCCCTCGTGTGCAGCTAATATTAAGCCTAATCTGCAATCCATGGTTGGTGTTACCATATCCCCCACTCCAAGAATCTGAGCAAATGGAACGTTGTTTGGATCTTACTTGTAGGAGTACTGGAGTGGAACTTTTCTCAGAAGTGCCGATTTATTGCGTGAAGCAATAATTGCAACCATAATCTCGCCGTCTATTCTCGTTTTTGAACGAGTGATTGCAGCTACGGAAGCCATGCGTACAGCTCCCTTTGTGACTTCATCAGTCAATGAATTCCCTTCAACGTGAATGCCATCACGTTGATGACTCAGTGTGTGTATCACGTGAGCTCTCAGTAGTTCGTTTTTCAACCCCACTACCTGTTCCCATAGCTTTTTGTGCTTAATTGTGCCACCTTTTGCATCTTTGAACCCATTTTGACCCCAGTGGTGTAAGTACTCATTGTATGACTGTACACAGTAAAACGAATCACACACAACTAGTGTGGGGAATTCTCGATCCGTATTTACTAGTGCTAGTAACAGAGCTTTTAATTCTGCTAGCTGTGCCATGCAGTCTCCTAGAGACTGTGTTTTTGTACAACTTGGATGAAATTTTCCATCCTGCATGCGTCCTTTAATGATTGCGCATGCGGCGCTGTATTGTTGTTTACTTCCAGTGGCCGGCTGAGCAGATCCGTCAGCGTAAATTATGTATTCATACTGATCTAGAGACATTATTTCATTCAGGAGAGGATATTCTTGTTCGTATTCCAGGAATGCTTGTGTTTTTAAACTTGGGTCGTACCTGTATTCTACGTCTGTTGCAGTGAGAGAATTAGCCCATTGTATCCATCTCAGATGTAAGGCTTTTGCATTAGGGACACTTGCCTTTGTCGCAGCCTCTAAGGCCGGTACTGGAATAACGACAATTATTCATTTCCCCTGAGCCAGTGCTCTTTCTCTCACTGCAGCAGTCTGCACCGCTGTCAGAATTTTTTCTGTTGATGCGAAACGCATCTCAGCATTTGTGTACAAATGTGACTTGCATGCTATTGGTACTGTTTCACCTTCATTGTATGTTAGGTAGGTGTACCCTGATTGACCCGCAACTATACGGATCACCAGGTTGTGGACATTCATGCGTGTTTTTAAATGTTTAGACGCTATCATGTCCGCTTGTAGGGAACGTAGGATATCTGTGTGTTCCTGTGTCCATTGTCTAACTGAAAAATTAGGTCTTATTAGAACGTAGAAAGGTTTAACCCTTTCTGCGTAATCCAAAATGTATGTTCTGCCAAAATTCAGGAATCCAAGATTGATTGTAAATTTTTCAATGATTTTGGAGTTTGGAGCAGAGCGCACTTTTCTAAAAAGTTAGCTGCTAAGATTTTCCCTTCACTTGAGAGCTCATATCCCAGAAATAGGACATTGAGGTGTGCTATCTTTGATTTCTTAAACTTAAATTTATAGCCTTCAGAGGCGAATCCCAATATTATGGTATTCACTCTGGTCAAGTGTACCTCCAGGTCATCATCCGTTAGATAAATATCATCCACATAGGACAATGCCTATTCATCCAGATTTTGACTTAATTCAGTTACTCTGACTGAGAACAACCCCGGGCTGTTCCTATACCCCTGGGGGAATCGACAAAATTGACGCTGGGGGCCTAACGTGGAGAATGCTGTTACATACCTGCTTTCAGGCACTATATTTTGGCAGAAGAATCCATTCGAGATGTCTAGTGTGGTTTCGTATTTGTTCCGCACAATGTTATTCATTAATGCGGCACTGTGTGCATTTTGTACTGCAAATGTTTTTGTGCAAGTGTTTAAATGTCTGTAATCCAAAACTAGACGATATGAGTTGTCAGGTTTCATTACGGGAAACAAAGGATTATTCATTTGAGAGGTGCAAGTTTCAATCACCCCTTGATATTCAAGTTTATCTAAGATCTCCCTGACCTTCTTTTTAGCTTCTTGCTTTATTGGATACTGCCTCTGTGGAGTCGGAGTAGTTTTTAATGGTATTATGTGGTGGGTTGAATCCTCATCCCATCCACCATGGTTTTTTTTTTGTGTTCAATATCTTTATTGTTTTAAAAAGTAAGAGTTCATACAATTGTAATAAAATGCAATACAACAGAGCAACATGGTCAATAAATAAGTAAGACATTTAAGAAAAATACAGACACAAAGATAAAATTCATGTCAGAAAAATAATGAAATCACACATAGTACCGACTCAATATCTCATATAAAAAGAGTATCTTATACTGGATTGATAACAAAAAATTAGTTGTATTGCATAGATACCAAGAAAGTACCAGAATAAAAGAAAGAAGAAGAGAAAAAGGAAAGGATAGAAAGAGAAAGTAAGAACCAGGAACAAGGAAAGAAAGAAAGAGAAAGAGGACGATGGATAGTTAGATAGATAAATGGGTAGATAGATAGATAAATATATAATACAGATAGATAAATGGATAGATGGATAGATGGGGACACCTGCAACAGTATGAAAAATAAATTAAGCAGTAGAGACAAAAGATTATTGGGCTACCAACCCCTGAGATGACAATTTCATATATTTATCCAGTGAACTCCAAATAGTATTGGAAATGGAAGGAGTACAGTGCCTCTCTTCAACCAAAGTATGGGCCCCACGAAGAAATGATACCCAAGCCCACCAAGTATGATAGGACAGTAGATTAAAGGATTTCCACTCAGTTAAAATAATTTTGACAGCAATTGAAATAAGAAGATCTAATAGCTGCATATCAGTATCATCCAGAGGAAGAGGGGAACATGCGGCCCATGGTCCCAATAAGATCATAGGCAATGAAAGTTCCACTGGAATGTCAAAAATTAGTGATAAGTGTTTCTGATCTAAATCCCAAAAGGGTTGTAGTAACGAGCATTCAAAAAACATATGTTGGTAAGTGCCTGAGACCAAATTGCAATTCCAACAAAGATCCCTATCCCTCAGCTTCAGCTTATGTAAACGAGCAGGGGTCCAATGCAGAAGATTCATAGAAAAGAATTTATATTGCATAAGGGAAGGAGCAATCTTATTTCGTAGTGAAACTTTCCCAATTAACTGCCATGACTCTTGTGAGATATGTTTAAAAATATCACTATCAAAATGATGTGACCATTTAACTTGTGTAATAGTAGCCTGTGAGGGAAGAGGCGCAGATAAAAATTTGTATATTTTCGAGGCAGTATGACCTGAACGAGACCACATAGACAGAAGTGAAATAGTAACCGAGTCTGTACAGAGGGTCACTTTAGAAAGGGCAACCTTTAATTTTAAAAAATAATAGAAATCCATATTGTTAAGATTATATTTACTGGCCAAAGAAGAAAAGGGAAGAGGATCATGATTGGAATCATAAAGATGTTTGACCAACGTAAGACCTCTTTTAGCCCAGCAAGACATCGTGGCAGGATCGATATCAGTAACAATTTTAGGATTATACCATAATGAGGACCATCTCGATTTATGAATGGGGTTGCAAACCTTTTTATCTATATGTTTCAGAGCATTAATTGTGTCTGAAATAATACGGCTTGAATGAGGTAGCACAAGTTTAGAGGCAGTGAGAAAAGAGGGGGTAGAGAGAGGAGAACACAACACTTGTTCACTACAAATCCACGGAGGAGTATGGTGTGAATTCGATAAAAACCAGAGAGCACCCTGAGACGATAAGAAAGCAATTTGATACAAATTACAATCTGGAAGATTACATCCACCCAAGACAGATGGCTTCCTAAGATGTTTATATGCAATTCTAGCACGTTTGTCACCCCATAGAAACTTTGAGGTAAGTAGATCAATCTCACTGGAAAAGGATGAGGACAGCCTCACAGGTAGCATTGAGGATAAGAAGTTAATAATCGGTGTTATCATCATCTTGAGAGTTTGGAGCCTTCCCCACCAAGAAATATATTTCGGAGACCAGGAGGACAAAAGATCTTTAATCTTAGCTAGAATGTGAGATTCATTATAAGAAATAGTATCTACAAGGTTATTGCAAAACCAAATTCCTAAGTATTTAAGTCGAGTCGATTGCCATTTAAAGCCAGCCTCACCCATATGAGAAGGGAAGCACAACGCATTAAGAGGGAACATCTCCGTCTTGTCTCTGTTCAAAGTATTCCCTGAAACGATTGAAAATTCTTTAATGGTATTAGAGATGGCAGGGATGGCAGTAGCAATGTCTTCAGAGAATATGAGAACATCGTCTGCATACGCAGCCGTTTTAAGTGTATGTGTACCAAATTGGAAACCTTTGATGTTGTCATTTGAATTGAGTAACCGAAGGAGTGGGTCTATGGCCAATAGAAAAAGAAGGGGTGATAACGGACACCCATGTCTAGTTCCCTGACGAAGGTTGACAAAGGAAGACGTAGCCCCATTAACTCTAATGTTGGCTTTAGGTTGGGAATATAGGGACATTACCATATTTATAAAAGATTCTCCCAAATTATGAGATTGGAGTACTGCGTGTAAAAAAGGCCAAGAAACTTTATCAAAAGCCTTTTCGGCATCAAGAGCAATCGCAGCTGATGGCAAGGCAGAGAGTTTCGCTTTCTCCAATATATGACAAAAGGTTCGGATATTATCTCTAGCAAGTCTTCCTTTTACAAAGCCAGTCTGGGAGCTATGGATAAGGCTAGGGATATGGCCCTCTAATCGCATAGCCAGGATTTTGGCAAAAATCTTAGCCTCCATATTCAGAAGCGAGATTGGATGGAAATGTTTAGGGTCAGAATGATCTTTCCCTTCTTTCGGAATCACAACAATAGTAGCCTCAGCGGCTGAACCAGAGACTTTACCAGACACTACAAAGTTATCGAGAACGTTCTTGAGATATCTTATTATTGATGATGAAAAAGTCTTGTAGAAAGCAATAGGGTAACCATCAGGCCCTGGAGCCTTCCCAGATCGAGTCGACCTAATGGCCTGAATTATCTCTTCAGAATCAATCGGTTGCCCCAGAGCATTCATCCCCGACTGCAAAATAGTATGTATAGGAATCGAGGGCAAGAATTGCTGACACACAGATAAGTCACATTGATCCTTGGGAGTGTAAAGTTTTTCGTAAAAATCGCGAAAAACTTGTAGGATTTCTTGAGTATGGAATTTCCTAGAGCCATTAGTGTCATTATTATAAGAAATCTGAGCAGTTTTGACCTTATCAGTTTGGTACTTTAAAGTGGCAGCCTACATCTTACCAGCTCTATTCTGTAAGAGTAAGCGTCTAGACTTTTGAGCATGTACACCAAGGTAAGCTCTCTTAGTAACAATGGAGTTAAAAGAGTATTTCAAATTCTTGATGTCTTGCGAGAGAGACTTATCATTAGAACCTCTATATAAAATCTCTTTACATTTGATCTCATCCCCTAAAGATTGTAATGATTTTCTGATATCACTATTCCTTTTTGACATTTTTTTGATAATATGACCCCTAATAGTGCATTTAAATGCATCCCACAACACTATTGGGGGGTTAACCGAAGACTCATTATCATTGAAGAAATTGTCAATTTCCACAGATAATTCTTTAACTTCATCCTTATCATCCAAAATCTCTGTATTGAGACGCCAAGTATGACGACCTTGTTTATCCGTCAAGTTAAGAAGAGTAAAAGAGACGGCTGCATGATCAGAAACAACTATTGGATGAATTATAGCATTAATAGTGTGTTTTAGAAGTGCAGCATCAACTAAAAGATAGTCAATACGTGAGAAACTAGAATGTGGAGACGAAAAAAACGTGAAATCACTAACCGTCGGGTTATGTAACCTCCAAACGTCAGCAAGTTGATGAGAGGAGCACATATTGAGCATTTGTTTATGTGACCTATGAGGACGAAATTTAAAAGCAGAATGCCTATCTAAAATAGGATCTAAAGGCAAATTAAAATCACATCCAACATGGTTTTGATATAATGCAGGGGCTAGGGCTGGCGCCCACTCCCGTGTGTGTGTCTATTTTAGATACATGGGAACAGGGTCGGAAAAAGCTGGAAAAATTACTGTTTCCCCACTAGGGCAATCCATAACGAATGCTGGCGGCCAATCTTGTTCAGCTAAAAGAATGTCTAAGCCAAACGTCAAGTTCTCCCAAAAGAGACTTCTATCTTTCCTGGGCTTGTCCCCTTCCATCTGGAGTGTTATTTCATATAACTTATGTGGGACGTTTAACCTAGTATCAGGTGTTGCCACCGTGATATAATCATTCAAGTCCCCTGTCACCAGAAGTTCCATCAGGTTCTGGCGAGCTATTGTTACTTCTGCCGCACTGTCTAGCATCGTCAGAGCCCATTCCCCATTCAATAGTCGAGTCCTCAGAATTCTGGGCATGTCTGATCTTTAGACCTGCAACTTTCTTCTTTTTGAATTGAGGTTTTTTTTTTGGTTTGTCTTCTTTTCTGGAAGTATACTCTGGTGCTTGTTGCTTGTCTCTGGACTTTGTACGCTCTTCTTTTCTGTCTGACCGTCCTTCCCTCTCGGAGTTTTTCGTTGAACCCTGAAAGGAACGAGAGGAACGTGTATCAGTATCCTAATACCTGTCAGGTTTTCTAATATTGTCCCTATTCCTAACGTTATACCTCCTTTTGGAGGGCTCCTGTGGAGGAGACTCACCTCTGGATTGAGATCTATTATCTTTATTCTTTTTCTTTTTGTTATTGTCCCTGTTAGAAATGGGATTTCTGGGTGGCTAGGGCTTGCGCCTAAGCCAGGCAGAAACCACCACTCTAGTCAGGGCAAGGGAGTTACACGCTGAAGATAACCCCTGCTCACCCCCTTGGTAGCTTGGCACGAGCAGTCAGGCTTATCCCAGAGGCAATGTGTAAAGCGTTTGTGCAACACACACACACAGCAGCAACACTAGGCACATTACAAAAGAAACTCCACACAAGGTTATATAAAAAATAGCCTTTGTATTATCATAAACACATTAGAATCATAATCACACAATATACACTGTGCCAACTGGCACTAGGCAATATTCACAGGGGATTATATACAGGACCAGGCCAATCGGGCCACGGTCAGAACCATCAGAATGCAGGTAGTAAATATAAAACACAACCAGTAACTACTGGTACAATAATGACATCAGCATTATCACATTAGGCATAAAACACATTAGGCCCAAACCTCGTTAGCATAAACACATTACGCAATAGGCATCATCCTAAAACAACATAGCATGACATTAGGCATCACAAGCATAAACACATTATGCAATAAAACGCAGTGCACCACAGAACACTGACCAGGTGCATACATCACCTTAGAAACTGACCTTTCACTTGGGCTCAAAATGCCTTCTGTCCAGAATGTCAGGGCGCTAAGCTGCCACTTGCAGCTAAAGCAAAAGTGCGCAATGCGCAGGGGCCGGGGGAGTGTATCTCACTCCTTTCTCATGCAAACCAAAATGAATGCCCCATATTGCAGCTGCCCGCTCTCTCACGGTGCAGCTGGGAAGCAAAAACAGGAGCTGGCACTACCATACCTCTGGAGACCCCCTCTGGGACTCCTATACACACAATTGCTCCCAAAGGAAATCAGCACAGGCACTTACAGTGCCTTGGGGGCCCTTCCTTCCCGGGCTCCTCCGGGTGCCCTCGATCGACACCTAATCACTGCCCCTCAACTTAGGCACTGGCACTAAATGTGCCTCGGGAGATCCTCCTCCACCGGGACCTCTCGTTGCAGCTGCCCGCTCACTCTTGGGGCAGCTGTGTAATCACCCTTGGCCCGGTAGGACCTCCTGAGCCCCCACTGGGACTTTTAAGGCCAAAAGATTGCCCCCACGGTGCAGCTGCCCACCAACGGGCGGTTCAGCTGTGCAGAAAGAGGCACCAGCACCACGGTGCCTCAGGGAGCACCAACTCAGCTTCCTCGCTCTGCTCCCACTCACCGGACTGATCGGGGACTCCTCTCCTTGTTGGCGGGAAGGCACCGACAGTGTGCCTTGGCTGGTCCCGCTCCCGGGGCCTCTCCTTACTTCTCCGACCGCAACCGCTGGGCTTCCTCTTCGAGGCCAAGGGAGGTGGAGAGGGAGCCCGCGAGACTCCGTAGTTGCTGCCGGCCCCGCCCACATTCAGGCGCACCTCTGCCTGGCTTCCGGGTTGCTTGTGGTGGTGGCGGCTCTCTCTCCTTCATCTCGGGCCGCGGCGGTGATTCCTGGCCAATGCGGGGTGGGATCCCGCTTCACGAGCGCACATGCGGGGTGGGCACCCGCTTCATAAAATAATACCAATGCGGCTGCAATTGCGGGGAGGGCACCCACTTCAAAAATACCAAGCAGCGCACAATGCGGGGTGGGCTCCCGCTCAATTGGCACAACGCAGGGTGGGCTCCCGCTAAATAAATAGCGCAAATGCGGGGTGGGATCCCGCTTGGCCCCACAGCAGCACAGGGGGATCCCCACGCCGGGATTCTCCCAGCAGTCCTTGCAGCAGCACGCTGCCAGGCACCAGCGCTTCTCTTGGGCTGGTAATTTAAGAGATAGCGCTCATGAGGCGCTAAGAGCCACAGCTCCAGCAAGCAAAGTTCTAGGGGCACAAGGCTGGGCCCAGGCAGGCCAGCTCACAGGGCCCTCCAGCAGGGAGGCAGTCCCTTGTGGGGGTTCCTCCTGGAGCCCAGCAGCAGGTGGTCCCCTCAGCACAAGGAAGCACAGGAATAGCACACTTTCATGGGGTCACAGCCCCAATATTTATACCAATATTTGCTTTGTCTGCCCTGGCACAGGGCTTGGGGGAACCAGCCTAAACTGGTTCTGGGGTTTTTTGGAGCACTTTGTTGACAAGGCTCCTCTTCCCCTCTGTCAGGTGGGGACTCGTCATCAGACACACCACAGGGGGCGGAGCCAGCATTCACATAGGCAGGCACAGACCTATTCAGGGTCAGGGGACTTCTCCTCCCACTACTCCAAATGCAGATGCCCTATTCAGCCTAGCGCTGACTCACCATGCCCTCCCTGGAGCCACACACACCTCACCAGCCCCTGTCACTCCAAAGCCAGACATGCAATCCACATCAGGCAGGCAGACACATAGCACCCAGAAATGCCAACTGCTAAAAGTGGCATTTCTAAAATAGGTATAATAAATCTGTGCACACCATTGCGTAGCATTTATTATCACCATTCCAAATATACCAAACTTGACCACGCTGCTCCTCTCATATCAGGAATTACCACTGAAACACTTATCAGGGAATCCCCAATGCATTCCTATGAGAGGGCAGCCTCCTAGCAGTGAGAAACCAAAATGGCTGTTTGTCACTACCAGGACAGGTCACACACTTAAGGTACATGTCCTACCTTTTACCTACAATGCACCCTGCCCATAGGGCTAGCTAGGGCCTATCTTAGAGGTGACTGACATGTAGAAAAGGGGGATCACAGACATGGTACACACTTTAGGTGCCAGGGCACAGCGGCAGTAACACTGCGCGCACAGGCCCTGCAATGGCAGAGGCCTGGGATAGGTTTGAAAGGCTACTTTGGTGGGTGGTGCAATTAGCGCTGCAAGCCCACCAGTAGCATTTAATTTACCAGCCCCGGGTATATGAGATACCACTTTACAAGGGACTGACAGGTAAATTAAATATGCCAAACAGGTGTAGACCAATCTTTACCATATTTACCACAGAGAGCACACGCACTTTACACTGGACAGCAGTGCTAAAGTGCCCAGAGTCCTAGAACCACCAACACCATGTCAGAAAAAAGGCTAGGAGGAAGGCAAAAAGTTCAGGGATGACCCTGCAAAAAGGGCCAAGTCCAACAGTCCCATTTCTTCTTCGAAGAAGCAGGTGCCTGCTTGAAGGTGTCCTTTTCTGGACCGCCCATCAGCTGTGGTTTTACTGCTTTTCCCCCTAAACTGTCTCTGCCTAATTCTGCATATGCAGTCTCAATTATTTTGGGTAATTCCTGTTCCTGTTGTAAAGGACTGAACTCCCTTAGGCGTTGACGGATTGCCACTGATGCTGCTTCCCCCTTAATATTTGGTAATATTATAGCTGATACCTGGGCAAAATTGCCAAGTAATTTAATCCCTAAGTTTAGAGCAGGTTCTGCTCCATACTCATTCTGTATTTGTCTTAATACATCTGGTATTACTGCTAACGACGGGATACCATGAGTTCTGGTATATATGGCAGCGAAAACTGTACCCCAAGAGGTACAATCCTCTATTTGTGGTGTTATCCCCATGAGCAAGCAGATTGTTAACATTCTGTGTTTTTCAAATGGGCTTGTATTCGGGAATACTGCTTCTAGCTGTGTTATTTTTTGAGCTACCCAAAATGGCATTTGTTCACGTTTTGCTGGCATTTTACCCATTACTGCGTGTAACGTTTGTGGTGTTATTTTAGTTGCTGAATTCTGAATTGGACCTGTTGTTGTAGCCGTTGCTGGCTGAACCGTGAGTGTCCTCATCACGAACTGTGTCATATTTCTGTACAGTTTTATCAGTTCTTTATGAAGTGTGAGTAAGTCTCCTCCTGGCATCGTTTCAATGTCAGGATGTGGTGTGTAGGCCGCTAATACCGGCCATGTTGCTCCGTCTCTTCCGAGCAGGTCAAGTCTTACTCTATTTCTTGTGTGGGGGAGGGTGCCTGTAAACCAGTATAAGTGTTCCTGGTAAGTTAGTGGAGCTTCAATGTCCTCATAGGGACAATATTCGTCCGGTATTTCATCTTCTGTGTAGTAATGAAATGTCTTTGTTATTGCATTCGCAACTGGGAATGTAACCCATGAATAGAATACCTCTGTTCTATATGATTCATGCGCCTCAATCATGAATGTTACTTGTCCACCCCTGGCTGTTAAACCATGTTGACCTAGTTTTATGGTAACAGCCTTCCTAACATTTTCTGCAATGTGAATTGCATCTGCGTCTTCTTCTCCGGCTGAGAGGTGTAGATCTTGTACTGCGTTATCTACTGGCTCAGTCATTGTTTTAGTAAAGAAGAGCTTCCCAAGGGAACTAAGATAAGGTGCTATGCACAATTTAGGAACAATGTGTCCTTCAAGCTTGATTAACCAACAGCCAATAAATAGGATTTTTCCTACTCAGCTGCAGCGATTTTGTACCCTCCCACTCCAGACGTCTTTGGGGAAATGTGAGTAGGGGTCTCTGAAAGTAGCACGACTGAACTACTCAGTTTTGACTGTTAAATAAGTACCTAACCAACGTTGGCGGCGCCAAGTCGTGTAGTTCCTATAAAACCTATACAGGATCTGCACGTTCAGATAACATACACTGTAGGATTGGTGTCAGACTGATTCTAAACACCCACACCGGGTATGTTGACCTTCTGTATCAGCTAGCTCACAGTGCCACTAGAATTTCCTCTTACCAAGGAGAGAATAGTTCTTGGTAACCTTTGAACATGACAACTCAGGACCGTGGAAACAGTATACTACTTTTCGCTCAGTCACTCGTGCTCACTTTGTTTCAGAGAGATACACAGAATAAACGGTCTGGACGTTTTTTCCAATAAGCATTTATTGAACAGTTGTTATTCTAGTGTAAAATATATGAGCTGCAACCACCACTAGACAATAACAGATATAAATGATTAGAAGCACTATGAAAGTAAAAGGATGATAGAGTTCTACCATCTTGCAATAATCATGAATACATACGAGTATATAAAATACATGATAATAAAAGTACGTACTCCTACGATGCCTCCCTAACTAGATGTACATAAATGTACCTCGCATGTGTGTAGGTATTAAGCCAAGAATCCCTCTAGGATAAAGTCAACCACATTACCTGAATTGAGAGACTGTGGGACCCCGTCCTGGTCTTGGGTTGGACACCCCGCGAGGGATGTTAGGCCACTGCGAGCTGGAGTGTCTGCATGCAGGAACATCAGCGTCTTTGGTCAGTGTGTCGGCCGGGAAGTCCTGGTCGCCTCTGCCTGTCCTAGCAAGATGTGATGTATATATACCCATAGGTCTCCCCGGGGGCTCTACCTCACTGTATTACTTTGTCCGACTTAGGATGACGTCGGAAATGAACCTTGTACATAGATATTATACAGGAGATGGTAGTCCTGCTGTGCTTCCAAGAATCCTCAGGCATAATGTATGAGGCTTTTACCAGGGAAAATCCTGCGTTCTGGGTGCAGTGTTGTATCTAAGTAAGAGGTTAGTCCCTAAGACCCGTTATGTATGTAATGTAGGGGAGAATATAGGTGAAGGGTTATGATGTTACCTGAGCCTATATTAGGGTACCTATATGGAATATAACACCGGAAGCTGCAGCAGTCCGGGCTGAGACCCAAGAGGGCAGATGGTGGAAAACCTCTCCAAAATGCCAAAGTGCATCTCTCTGTGGCAATAATTGTCTTCTCATTACGTTCCTGTTAAGTTTCCAAATGATGACAGGAAACATTTGGTGAAGGTATAGATGCTTATTCCACTGGTACAGAGCCACCAAACCCTTGGAGCAGCAGTCACCGCTCAACTGTCCTCCCAACCGTTTTCCCTTCATCAACAAACCCCATTCCCCATTCCATCAGATGACATCCACACATTCCAAGAAGCCAAAAGCTCATCATTACATGGTCAAGGTTCTGACACCCAGATGGGAAGGAGAAAGGTTAGAACACAGCACATCTTCCCCTCTTACATTGCATAAGGAAAGAAACAAAAATAACAAAACAAAAAGAATTTGTACAAGAAAAAGGATCACATAAAATACAAACAAATCTGAAGAATTAGACTATTAATGAACACAATATCATAAGTCACATTGCAAAATGACCATGCCATCTGGGCTTGAACTTCAGTCTCTTTTGAGAACCTTGTAGAACATTTGGGTCAACACAGGGAAAATCATTAAACATCCTGTCCTGAACAGAGGTGTTACCACCTTTTGCCAACTTCAAAAAACTCCACACATCACCAGACTCCAAAACCACCACGTTCTTTTTCACCTCCCTTATCAAAAAAGGGCCCATAAATTTGGACAACCCTTTCTTAACCATTCCAGATCTCTTCACAAGTACTTTATCACCTTTTTTCCAACTACCCACACAATTTCTGTCATTAAAGTACTTCT
This sequence comes from Calotriton arnoldi, assembly GCA_963921515.1. NCBI lineage: Eukaryota > Metazoa > Chordata > Amphibia > Caudata > Salamandridae > Calotriton > Calotriton arnoldi. The sequence continues at coordinate 131,100 of CAWUFW010020163.1, forward strand.
CATATTTATCTTGATGTTTCCTTCTGCCTGACTTCACTTCGCTCTCAGACCACCTCTCCTCCACCCTGGTGTTTAGTCCCAACCATGCTGGGCTGAGCTTGCAATGAGGCTTTCTGCCTTTCAGTGCTGCAAATGGGGAAATGCCAGTCACTTCATTGGGGGTAACCCGGTGGGTCCACCAGGTATCTCTCAAGGCATCCTTTAGTGAGAACTTTCCCAAACAAGAACGTTGCACACAACTCTTCACCAACCTATTCATACTCTCCGCTAATCCATTTGCTTGACGTGAATAAAGAGCCGTCCTGAGATGCACAATCAAGAGTTCCTCTAGAAAATCACACGTCTCCTGGGAAATGAATTGCACACCATTATCAGTGACTAAACTTTTCGGTATGCCTTCCCTGGAGAGCTCTTCTCTGAGGAATTCAATCACCGTCCTGGTATTTACCGTAGAAACACACTTCGTAACCATCCACTTGGACGTGTAGTCCACCAACAGCATCATAAATCATTCATTCTGGTTGAACAACTCAAAAGGACCGGCAATGTCCAATGCTAACTTGCTCCATGGTTCTTCCGGAACTTCAACTGGTGACAATGAGCAGTATAAGTCCATCTACTCTTGTCATTGTTAGCAGACTGCCAGCAATCTTTAACCTTAGCCTCAACCTCAACGTCCATTCCCAGCCACCAGTACCACTCTCGCAATCTTGCTTTAGTTTTACTTCTCCCCCAACCCTGCATCCTGAAGTCGATCCAACACTCTCCACAAAACCTCGTCATGTTCCAGCACATCTCCACCATAGACCAAGATGTCGTCCTGGAAGAAAAACACCCTGTCTAAGCCCTCAAGTACCTCATGACTCTCTGGAAACATGTCGCCGCAGAAGCCAGGCCAAAGGGCATGCAAATGAAATAAAATGCTCCCAGTGCTGTCACGAAAGAGGTGAAATGCCGGGAATCAGGATGCAGCAGGACTTGATGATAAGCTGAGGACAAGTCCATGACGCTAAAGACCTTTGCATCCTTAATCAATGCCAAAGTCTCGGAAATATTTGGCAAAGGCTGTCTGTCAACCCATTTTAAAGAGAGATCCGGTGGTATGAGTGATAGGGTATAGGCGCCAATAGGTGGTTTCACTCGATATTTATATGGTAAGGCTCCAAGTGGTGACGGTGCTGAAGGGTTAGGGAGAACCACAAGCCACCCCAGGTTTTTTGTGGCCAAAAGGCAACAAGACACAATATTTAGTATACCCCAGCACACGTGAGTCATTCAAAATGATAGTTTTTAGTCGTTATTCACACATAAAACACTAGAGCATTTTGTCGATTTCCTCCTTCTTTAATCAGTCTTCAAGTTTTCAATAAGTAAAGCGTTCCCAAGCCAAGTAAAGCGTTCCCAAGCCAACACGTGTTTCGTCGCCTCAGTAAGTTTGTACATGCGACTTGTTCACGGCTGAACGGTTTCACTGTATTGTAGTTTTCAATGTGGCGATAATTCCAGGCCACATAATCCTGTTGCGTGGGGTGAACTCCAAAATATCAATAAAATCTGCTGGGCAGTAATGTAAAGCTTCGGTTGCCCTGTATATACGTTCCTGAATTTGAAAGAAAGAGCCGCCGTTCCGCGTACTCGTGCCCCACGCCGGTCTCCTCGAGTGCGAGGAGGAGACCTGCAGATTTTATTGATATTTTGGAGTTCACCCCACGCCACAGGATTATGTGGCCTGGAATTATCGCCACATTAAAAACTACGATACAGTGAAACCGTTCAGCCGTGAACAAGTCGCATGTACAAACTTACTGAGGCGACGAAACACGTGTTGGCTTGGGAACGCTTTACTTGGCTTGGGAACGCTTTACTTATTGAAAACTTGAAGACTGATTAAAGAAGGAGGAAATCGACAAAATGCTCTAGTGTTTTATGTGTGAATAACGACTAAAAACTATCATTTTGAATGACTCACGTGTGCTGGGGTATACTAAATATTATGTCTGTCAACCCATATATGCTTATGCAGCCCACTCAGATCCACACACATGCGAATCTCTTTCCCACCATCCTAGGGCGCCAAAACAACCAGGGCCAACCACTCTGAACATTTATTCTCCTCATTCACACCCATTTTTTTTTAGCTTTTCCAGTTCATGTTCGAGTGGAGCCAACATCATGTGAGGTACCTTCCTTACTTTGGAAACAAAAGGCGAGGCACCTTTTTTCATCACAATCTTGTGCTCAAAGTTTCTCAACAGTCCCAGCTCACCACTGAACACAGCTGGAAATTTAGGGAAAATACCTTCCGAGAAACCTTCCTCCAATATCAACATAATTTTCTGCTTGGCATTGGGGTTCAACATTATTCCCATTTCACGCTGATGCCTCCATCCTAGGAGATTGTCTCCCCTCCTGGCCACATACACCTTCCCTACAGTTTCACGGTCTTCAAACTGAATCCTCATTACCGAATAACCTATCACATCAATCTTCTTCCCACCATAACCAACAGGACTAATGTCAGAATCTTGTAAGATTAGTTTTTCATCCCCAAATATCTGATCCCAACTTTTGTCCGCAATCATTGTATATGGGGATCCAGAATCAGCCAGAACCGTCACACTTTTACCATTCACAACTATTTGACACTCTGGCATCTCAATGGGAACAGCATCAACCAGACCATCATTCCTCACACTGAATATGAATTTACGCTCCTCCTCATCAACACAATTCACAACTTGATGCTTGGAACTAGAACCTCTGCACACCTGAGCATGATGCACGTTCTTTCCACACTTATTACAAGTGGCGAAACGAGCATAGCATCCAGAACTACTCTAAACATGCCGCTCACCACCACACCGGAAGCATTTCATTCCACCATTTTTTAAATCTTCTTGGACTTTGTTTCCCCAGTCCCTGTTCTTGACAACCTCTCTATCCTTAATGTTGGTACTCTCCCTTACCTCGTCAACCTTGAGAGAATCACCTTTTTCCTTCTCGTCACACATCTCACGCACCTACATATCAGTGTTCTACATAGCCTCCACTATAGATATAGTATTAGTTATACACGGGTTCCTAGATAATAACTTCTCCTGAACTTCGTAATTGTTGGTGCATCTAACAATTTGATCTCTCACCGCAGCAACATAGCTACCAATCTTCTCCTGCTTCCTTTGTACCCTAGAAAATAATTTATGTCTCTCCAACACCACATTCATACTTAGCCCAAAATCCTCTCTAACATCATAACAGCCATGTCATAAACATTGTCCGGTTCTCCCTCACCATCCCCCATTTCTATTAAATCAAGGCTTTCATAGACATTCCTCCCCTCGATCCCCAAATTATGCAGTAAACCTCTCTCCGCCGGAGGCAATTAAATATGAATCAAAAATCTGTTTGCAGCATTTCCAAGGTAAAACAGAGTCACCTTTGTCAGAAAGGAAATGAGGAGGCTCCGATGTGTTGGTCATGTTAAATGGCAAAAATTTCACACCTGTAAGGTAACCGGAAGTACTCTTAATTCGAATCACTTACGACTCTTAAATGTCCAAATAAGGTAGTAGATTGTGTGGTGGTCGAATACTAGAGATTCAATCACTTCCTTGCACCCCTCTGAAAATGAGTTAAATACTGAGTTCAAGACAAGCAAAGGTGAATGGTGTGCGCATCACTGAAGAGATAAGTGTTCAACTAAATCTCCTGATGTGTCAAGATTGATGATTATTATCCCATGACACTGCACACGTTCTTAGGGCTGAACCTTACCGCAGATCGATCAGTGCCCCCTGTAGAGATGAAGCAGAAGCGGATGGGTAAGTTCATAGGTTTATTCCATACAGCCCCACACCAGTGTGCGGTTTACAAGTCGGGATTAGAATAACGTTGGAACGGTTGACAGCTGGGAAGGATGTAGGTTTGGACTGTGGAATGTTGGGGAACCAATGGGAAGGGGGTAATGACAATGGGTGCTCTCGCGCAGGAGAGTCTGTGGACAGTTACTGTCACGCGCTGAGTACAGCGAGTGACATTGATCGTGAATACAATACAACACATCTTCCTCTCTTGAATGTTTAACAACAATGCAGTTATTCGCAAACAAAATCATCAAAACGTCTGGGTCTGTTGATGGTTCTACCAAACCTTCCTCTGAGACTGTGATGGTCTGACACAACCTCAGTATCAGAATGAGGATCGCTACTGGTTCTTCTAAACCTACCCCTGAGACCATGACTGTCAAACCTGACTTCAGAATCAGAATGTGAATCACCATCTTCGCTCTGATCAAGCTCGGGAGCGTGAGGACTGACTTCATCGTACTGGTCTGGAGTGTGACAATCTGTGGAGTCAGCGGTGGGTGGAGGACCACTGTCATGCACATCTTCATTTCTAGAACACATCCTATTGTTAAAGGGCATGGAACTGTGACCCCTTTCAGGTTCATCGTAATCTACCCACAGATCTTTATTAGTACTATAGGGCTGGCACTGACTTGACCCAACTTTATTAGCATTATTGGGCTGACATTGACTCGGCTCTTTTCCCACTGAATGACATTTGGCCAACCTGTTCATATGCCAGACTTTGCCATCACTGAGTCTGGCTGCGTTGTTGTAAAGTTTGCTGATGCGAAGGGGAGCGGTGAATCTGCTTTCTCCCTTCCTGACTTTCCTTTCGAGGCGAACTTTGACCAGATCACCAATCCTGAATGAATGTTCTTTGACACCGTGTCTGGTGTCGTACCAATCTTTATAGCACTTTTGTGCCCTTTCTATGTTGTTTCTGATGGTTTCTGGCGACCACTCAATCTGTTTGGATGCGGGCATCCAACCTAAGTTTCTGCTCAGGGGTTGTCTTCTCCTCATGAGGACAAAAGGTGATTCGTTGGTGCTGGCACATGGGGAGATCCTATATGCCCAAATGAGTTTGAATATTTCCTCTTCCCAGTTGAGGTTGGCATTCCTGGACAATTGTATGTTCCCTTTAATGACTCGATTAAAACTTTCGACAAGACCATTACCTTCAGGATGGTAGAGTGAGGTGGTGTGGTGGGTGATACAATTTCTTTCTAAGAATGACTTGAATGCCTCGGAGGAGAATTGAGGGCCATTATCAGTAAGTAAGTATTTGGGTAACCCCTCGCTCAAGAATAGCTTGTCTAAAAATGAAATGACCGAAGAGCTGTCTGCACTGGCAACAATTTTTATCACAGGCCATTTGGAGAAGTGATCCGTAACCACCAGAATGTACTTGATCACACCATCATGGCCTTCAATGGGCCCGGTAATGTCCAACCCTATCCTCCCCCATGGCATTCCAGGAGGGTTGAGGGGAGAAAGAGGAACTCTAGAGGTTTTCAGGCTCTTGTCCGAGTCGTTGCAGCTCACACAGTCTCTAATCATGACTTCAATCTGCTTGTCGATTCCAGGCCACCAATAACTGATTCTGACTCTTTGCTTGGTTTTCGAGATACCTAGGTGACCTAAATGGCATAAACTGAGGATTTTACCTCTGAGTGTGATAGGGGCAATTGCTTTACCAATTCTATACAATACCCCATTTTCCAAACTCAGTTCATTCCTTATTTCCCAGAAAACTTTAATTTTTTCATCAAGACACTTTTTCTCATGCCAGGAGCTGTTGATGTATTTGCATACCGCACGTAGGGTGGGATCTTCCAACATGTGTTCTTTCCACTCATCCGCTGTGATACCGTCCAGGTCTGAGTTGAACAGTAATGCTACTTTCTCAGCTTCTTCCTGGTCATCTATGACTTCTTCGTGGGGTAGGGGTAGTCTGCTTAAGAAATCAGCTACTTTGTTCCTGATTCCCGGCCAGTATTCGACTGTGTAGTTGTAGTCCAGCAATTTGACAGACATCTTACTGAGCCTGGGGGAAGCATTCTGCAGGCCAGATGCTGAGAGGATCTTGATCAGCGGTTTGTGGTCTGTGCGCAAATGTATGTTGTACCCCCAGACATACGCTCTGAAGTAGTTAAGGGCCCATGAACAGGCAAGCATCTCGCGTTCAATCACTGAGTACCTCTCTTCAGCCGAGGTGAGTGATCTCGATGCGAAGGCTACCACCCACTCATTGTTATCAGAGTCCTTCTGTGCTAGCACAGCACCAAGCCCTTTGTTGCTGGCATTAGTGGTAATGTAAATTTCTGCTTTGGGGTCAAAACCCTTAAGAAAAGGTGCATTGCTAATTTCCTTTTTGATGATGTTAAAAGCATTCAGGCATTCCTGTGACCACACAAATTTGGTCTTGCTTTTGAGTAATTGTCTCAAGTTGTACGTTTTTTCAGAAAAATTTCAAATGAACTTTGAGTAGTATTCGGTTAAGCCGAGAAAAGCTCTCACATCATCTTTGTTGGAGGGAAAGGGAGCTTTAAGGATGGCATCAACTAATCCTTGCTTAGGTTTAATGCCTTCTTGACTAATGGTGTGGCCAAGGAAAACCACTTTTTTGGGGGAAAATTTGCATTTGTCTAATTCGACTGTCAACCCATGCCTTTTTAAATTTTCAAGTACCTACCTTAGACGTGCATCATGTTCCAATTGGCTGCCACCCATGACCAGGATATTGTCTTGGAAGAACCTCACACCAGCAACGTCCTCAAAGATGGATGTCATGACTCTTTGAAAAAGTGCTGCAGCTGAGGCCAGTCCAAACGGTACCCTCGTGAAACGATAACAGCCAAAAGGCATGATGAATGTGGTGTACTTCCTGCTTTCCACATGTAACGATACCTGATGGTACGCAGATTTTAAATCTATAATAGAAAATACATGCATATCTTTTGTAGCATTGAACATTTCACTAATGCGTGGCAAGGGGTACTGATCAACAATTATGCTCTTATTTAGGTCTCTGAGATCTATGCAGAGTCTAATTTTTCCATTGGGGCGTTTAACGACAACCAGGGGAGAAACCCACTCTGCAGATTCGACTTTTTCGATTATTTCATTGTTGACCAGTCTGTTAAGTTCCGTTTGAACATCATTTCTAACAGAAACAGGTAGGTGCCTGACTTTGTGTATACATGTGGAGGCATTGTCTTTTAGCTCAATTTTGTGTTGGAAACTGTTGAGAAGGCCCACTCTACCTGAGAACACTTCAGGGTAGTCTCTCTGTAGGGTGCTTTTGCATGTATCATCGATTGACATAACAGGGTCAACGCTGTTTGGGTTGAGAATGATTCCTAGGTCAGCCTGATCACTCCATCCCAAAACAGAAGGGCCTTTTTTAGCCACAAAGTTTTTGCAGAATGCCTTCCTGTTTTTGAATTCAAATTCCAGTTCACAAGTTCCTAAGAATTCAATATTATCCCCAGTATAACTTCTAGCAATTACATTGGATTTTTCAAGAGAAGCACCGATTTTACCTACAAAATGCTGCTTCCACACATTTTCGTTAACAATTGTGAATGGGGAGCCAGAGTCAGCCATTATGTTCATAGGCACCCCACCCATTCTAATTTCACAAATAGGTTTCTTGATTCTAGTGGGAGCAAGTTCCAGTATGTCATATTCGATTGAGAACACATAGTTAATCTTGTCTGTCTCCGAGTCATCTGAATCCTCCGACTTGGGGTCATCCTCATCTTGGATGTGTTTCACTGGCTTGCTACGTCTGAAGTATTTTCTATTGCATACTTTTGCAAAATGTCCCGTCAAACCACACGACGTGCACTTTTGAAATCTGCCAGGGCACTTTTTGAAGTCTGCGAAGTGGGACGAAGACCCACAACGATAGCATCTTCGTACAGTGTCATCATTGTATTTCTTGGTGTGTACCTTCTCGTGGTCGTGTTTTTTCATGTGACCCTCACTTGGATTTTGGCGAGAACTCTCCTTGGACCTGAGTTTGCTAGCATTGGATGTGTTGACTGCTTTTACCACATTGGGCTCATCTAGAACAGCTTTGGCACATCTGCCCGTAAGTTCCGCTTTTTTAACCAAGGCAACCACCTCTTTCAATGGTGACTCACCATTTACCCAAAGTTTGTCCTGGATGTTGGGGTTACTAGCGTGCATTATTATCTGGCCATGTATGAACTCTTCTTGTAATTGCCCAAATCTGCATGTTAAGGCTAAAGTATTTAAAGCGGAGACATATTCATCGATGCTCTCATCTTTACCCTATTTTCTTCTTGAAAATTTGTAGCGGTCCACAGCAACGCATACAATCAGTGAAAAATGAGCATCCAAGTCATCCAAAGCGTGCTGAAAAACATCATCACCCTCCCTGACTTTCTTCTCAATTCTGTTGTACGTTTTTAAGCCTCCTGGACCCAAGCAATACAATAATACTTTCTTTTTCTTTACAGGAGTGAAATCTTCATTTTCAACTGTTTCGATGTAGTTACAGAAATATTCCTTCCACTCCTTCCATGGCATGCATGGTTCACCTTTGAGAGGAAGAAAGGCTTGTGGCTGGGAGAGATTCAATGAGCTTAAGGCACACATTTTGAACAAATATGTAAAGAATGCGCTATAAAATGTGATACCTGAAGAAAGTGTGCGTGTCACAGTGAATGGAAACATACTGTAGACATGAAAAGTATGCGTATCACTGAGACTGGTGACACGCAGAAAGGTTCAGATGATGGTGATAACGTTAAAATGTCCCCAAGTGCACTGAAATGTACAAATGAACCAAGGAAAGTATGGTTCTAATGGATGAAAGTGTGCGCGTCACTGTGAGTGGAAACGCACTATTGATTTGATAAGTGTGCGCTTCACTGGACCAGGCTACACACAGAAATGCTAGCGTAGCGGTGAAATTGATGAAATCAAGATGGCGCCGGACTTGTGCGTTTCACTGACGTCATGCGCGGTGGTTGGATTCTCTGAGAGAAGCGTGTGAGCCGGAGAAAGGCGGGAGGGTGCTCTGACAGGAAAGTCAGCTGTGCGCAGGGTCGGCGAGAGGCCACTGACAGAATTACTGAGGCGGAAGCGGGCGGTGGCGTGTGTCCTGACGTGAAGACAGGACTGAGACGCTGGGGGATTTACAAGCTTGCAACGCCTCGACACGCTCGCATACTGCGCCGGTCTCACCATATGATTGAAGAAACGCCTCTCATGACAGGAATGATCCTGGGCAGGCAGGATGCAATGGGTTCCTTGTAAACAGCAGGATCACTGGAGGAAATGCTTCGCGATGTCAGTCTGCACGTCCCACGGCGTTTGCAGCTCGGTGAATATTTTTAAGTTTTACACAGAAAGGAAGTTGACTTGCATAAGGTACAGCCGAGACGTCAGGCATACCGCAGTGGGGGCTGTTGGTGAAGTCCGCTCGTCGCCACTTGTAGAAATGAAGCAGAAGCAGATGGGTAAGTTCATAGGTTTATTCCATACAGCCCCTCACCAGTGTGCAGTTCACAAGTCGGGATTAGAATAACGTTGGAACAGTTGACAGCTGGGAACGATGTAGGTTTGGACTCTGGAATGTTGGGGAACCATTGGGAAGGGGGTAATGACAATGGGTGCTCTCGCGCAGGAGAGTCTGTGGACAGTTACTGTCACGCGCTGAGTACAGCGCGTGACATTGATCGTGAATACAATACAACACCCCCCTCTGTGTCAGGCTGTGGCTGCGCACATCAGCTGATAATTGAGACCCAACCTGCATGAATTCCTGTTAAAACCGTGACCGCGCTGCACGGGTACTACCTCACAGCTGCACTTCCTAAAACTGGACCTTACCACAGATCAATTGGCATCCTCCTCCGTGTCAAGCTGTGGCTGCGCGCAAGAGTTTCAAACTATACGAATTCCTGTTTGGACTGCGGTCGCACTGTGCGCATAGCTCACAACTGCACATCCAACGTTACTTCACGTGAAACGGGGTCACGCACCAAGGACCACCAGACTTCATCAAGAAGCAACACTAGAACCGCAACTTCTCTCCCGTAGATCAGAATGTCACTGCCCAAAATGACCGTTGAGACACCACGTAACATGCTCTTTAGAGGAACGAGTGCTTGAAACAAAGACGTGTGCACATCATTACGTTGCTAGCTTTGACGACAGACCATAGGTCACCATTAGTGGAATCAACTTCACCGAGTTCGGATCTTCGGAACATGTAACTGCTGCTCCTTCAGTCCAGCAAAGTCCCAGCTGGAATCAGAAATAAGGCTCCTCGCACTTCCCGCTTGTGCTGCAGGGACACGCAGCGTATCACTTCCCCAGTCGTCGCAACTTCGATAACACCAAAAGGTCTTCCGCTGAATGGCCAATTTTCTCAGGAATCTGTGAGTTCGTTTGAGTTTGTCTCAGGTACAGGTTTGATGGTTAACACTCATCGCCAGTGTTAAGTTTCCAAACGATGACAGGAAACATTTGGTGAAGGCATAGATGCTTATTCCACAGGTGCAGAGCCACAAAACCCTCGGAGCAGCAGTCACCTCTCTACTGTCCTCCCAACCATTTTTCCCTTCAACAAACCACATTCCCCATTCCATCAGATGACATCCACACATTCCAAGTAGCCAAAAGCCCCCGACTCATCATGACCTGGTCAAGGTTCTGACACCCAGCTGGGAAGGAGAAAGGTTAGAACATAGCAGTTCCCCTAATATAAAAACCTTTCCTCAGGCACATCATAGATTTAGTTATTTAATGTATGAACATAAAATAGTTAATGCAGCAGTGTGTTTTTTTAAAGAAGAGTGCTATATGAAATCAGGTCGAAATATGGAAATAACAAGCTGATAGGAGGCAAAAAGTAAATGGGACGAGGATGGGCAGGGAGAGCGCTAAAGGTAGACTGTCTGGAAACTGCAGGGAGAGAGCTCTGTGATGAGTGGGATAGAGCTTGTAAAAACACAAGCACGTGCCTGAAGTGCTCAAACAGAAAGAAAAAAGTAGCTCCTAAAACAAGAGCAGTGGATGGACACAAGTACTTGGTCCATGCTCTGGGGGAGGGCAAAACACAAGAAGAGGCATGACGTATCCCGACAATCAGAAATGGAATAAGTGGTATACCTACAAAGACACTGGACACCAGGCAGTGTATGAAAGATGGAATCACTCCGAACACAGTCTGGAAAGGGCTAACAAACCCAGACCCACTCGCTTTGAAAAAATATACTATGCCCGCAGTATTAGAAGCTTTAAAAATGTGGTGCACAAGTTCTCTGAAATGTTGTGGAAGGTTAGTGCATAGTAGCGATTGTATTTCAGAAGAATACCTTGTAACTTGCAGATCAAATGTCTCACTAGCAGATGTTAAAGAATCTTCATTCTGAAACAATATGGCTTTCAGTCTGCTCAGACTGTCAAAGTTCACACTAAGAATAGAAATTGAAGTCCAGATCGTCACTCCTCTAACTGTAAGGGCTGGTGGAAAAGGCACATTTGTACAACAGGTGATGACCCTGGAACCCGTCACCACATAGGACACTCCCAGTCTCATCCCACAACAACCTTGGCCATTCAACATCAAATAACTTTCATTGGAAAGTAATCTGAATGCCGTACAAATTACAGCAGCAGGGGAACCCTTCAGATAACAAGCTAAATTTGCCTTTGAAGCATTGCAGGCTCTGTGAAGTGTGAAGTCCCTGCAAAGAACGGACGAAAATGATCTTGCAGTCTGTACCACTAAGAAAGACCTCAGTTTCCCCATTCCTACACCAGTAATCGAAAGGTAGGATCCATGTCTGATGCACAAATCCCTCCCGCAACAATCCATACCTGCCCACCTGTTTTAAACAGGACCTAAAGTGGAATATTGAAATTGGTAGAGAAATAAATACATGAATTATCCAATCGCCTGATGGTGTTTCCACCACAATGAATGGTAATTTCTCTAGATGTTCTATGTTTAGCAACTTGTCTGTTGAGTCCTTCTTTGCCATTATTTTCTGTACTCGTGTTAAATTTTATGGCAGAAATAAATCAGTTACGTTCAAGTGCTTCCAGGGCATGCAACCATTCCTCAGAGCCTGTAAAGTCCAGCTTAAAAGCATGATAGATCTAAGCTGACTTTGTCCAAGTTGTAAGAGGGACATGTCACTCTGTATGATGTCAATAGCTGATGACACAATGTTACTCAGAGAATACATTCTAGTGGATGAAGTGGTCATACCATTGTCAACTACTGCAAGAGCCTCTTCTAAACTCACTCGGTCAACCTCACGGATCATCTCAGCAGCTTCCTCCTTTGACACATTCCACAACTCGTTGTATGCGGCATACAAAAAGTGTTTATGATGTGGCTATCTAGGACCTAACAAAAAATCCTGTAAACCATGTCATCTGAAAGAAGAGACAAGTGTTCTTTCACCTTGTCTAATGTGGAATGTTGTAACCATTGAAGGAATAGTTTTCCCACACTGTACGTTGTTACCACTCCCGAATGTTGTGTCTACACGTAACGTGGGTCTAGTCTGTTTATTCTAGAACTCTTCGTGTTGTTAAAAAAAAGTGCATGACAACCGTTAGTATCTAATACCCACACTAGCCACCCCTCTGGACTGGAATGTGAAGAATTGTATTTACCATTCCTAAGCATACTGTTGAGCTTTTTCTCTGTGTAGTTTGTGAATTATTGCCATTTTTCAAAACATTCGTGTGGGAATGTTTGGTGTATTCAAATCCTTTCTCTTGGTCAAGCCTAGGCAGGATGTTTGTTTTACAGTTTTGTTCAAGAAAATCATTTGTCTTGGTATTAGACATGCTCTAAACAAAGCTTCATTACCTTGAACTTGCAGCATTTTGCTCCCCAAACAGATTTTAAATCAGTATTGATTCCAAATGTTGTACCCTTGTATTGGCTACTGGGAAATAAAAGGGTCAAATAAATTAATTTTGTTTCTGTCAGCATATTTTTCTTTGCCCGGGAAGGGAGGCGTTTATAATAAGACTCTGGGTGTATGTGGTTATTGCTAGAAAAATATGCACATTTCTGTGAGTTCGTTTTTGAGCTACCCATAGGTGGTGTGGGGTAATGTTCCCATTGTATATAATTAAATATTGCACGTTGAGTACTAGCTCTGTATAAGTAATGATGCACATAGTGATGGCAAACAAAACATTTCATAATAATTAGATGTTCCACTTTACGTCTTCACTTTTAAAAATCAGTATAATGTTCTAGCTCAGAAAGCATAAATCTCACAGTATTAATATCCCAATCGTGAGAATTGCTGCCAGGAGTGATAACTTCATTAAGCGACATTTTGAATACATACAGTATTTGCAAAGTCTCTGAAGGACCGTAAGTGTCAAATGGTACCTTATCCCAGACAATTTCACCAATTACCGGAACCACTGAAATATTCACAAGGGAAAGGTCTCTTCGCACTTTGGGTGAAGAAGAATAAGGCTTCAATGCCTCAGTTACCAGTTCAGCAGCAGAGCATTACGGGAGATAGTGTGCATTTAAAAGCAAAAAGAATATTGTCACAGAACAAATCCAAATGAAAAAGAAAAGCAATGAAATGGAAATCCAAACATAAATACAAGGTGGAACAAAGTATGCCTTTTTGAACCAAATCATAAATGCACGAGTTCCATGCAATGGTGGGTCTGATGAATCGGAGGAAAAGTCATCAATATTCATAAAATAGCAAGCAACAGTCTGTGCAAAAACAGGGACCTCACGGAATGGTGTGGAACTGGTAGTTAACTCCAGTGGTGGATCATGAGAAACAACTTCGTTGTTGGCGTGTGGTGTTGAAAACTGTGAATCCACATATTGTGTTTGTATGGTGTTGGTTGATGTAACTGAAAGTAGCAAAACTTCATTGTCAGATATCTCCCGCCATGGAACAGTAACCTCTGAGGTGGTTAATGCTTGTAAAGGTTTTTCCTGTATGGTAATGAGAGGAGGCAGGTAACTACCAAGGCGTTCTCGTGGCCTACTGTGTTAGACTGGCCACATGGTGTGGTTTGAGCAGGTCAATCGACAAAAATCGGTTGGTTTAACACTTAGCAAGGGGCAGTAAAAGTACAGTTCTGGTACATTCAACTACCAGGACCGGCACCATTTCTCTGTAAAACTGGTTGAACTCCTTCTTGTCCACAATCCTCTCATGGACCAGATCCCTGATCTTTGGAATCAAGTCAGGAATTGCTGGTTGCACCTTCACTTCTACAGTGGCAGAACTTTTCTCGAGCTTGTTTGATTGCTCATCTCGGAAGTCTTTCAGTTCCTGTAAGACAGCTAAACGTTCATTGATATCAAAAGGCATCTCTGCTGACTGTGCTAGAATTGTCTCTCTTTTTTGTGTTGCAATTGTTTTTATTGGTATCAAGAATAGGGATGAGCAGAGCTCGCGAAGTTGACTATGTGGAATTCCGCGGAGTTGCATATAAACTCAGTGGAATTCCGCAGAGTTTCGTATGTAGAAGAATGTCTCCTGGCCCTAAATATAAGCCCAAATCTTCACCATTGCTGACACAATGTCAGTGTTGTAAATTATCTTTGCAAAGTATAATTATTGTTCATTACTGCAGCAAAACATTATGGACGTCGGGAAGATGAACTGTCGCACAACAGCTCTCTTTTACGCAATGTAATACAGAGTCAATGACTCGGTGCAGTGGCGTAATGCCTAATGATGTCCCTGCAGAAATGAAGAGGAGCCCCAGAGTGTCCTATATGCAATCATAGCCCGCTGGGAATGTCAGCGCAAACAGAATGAGCAGAGGCTGGAAAGTTGGACACCTGACATTAGATAAACAGATCTGCAATTCTGCAGCCAGCTATGCGTTGAACCGACAGCCTCCACGGAGAGAGATGACAATTTTCACCACACTGTCACTTGAAGGAGGGCTGGGATATGGACTATGGTGACACCGACTGGGCTCAGGCCCAAGGCCAGTGAGAATTCTGAGATGTATGGGTGACAATTTATTCACTTACCTCATGTTTCCTTTTCCCAGCCTTCTGCTCCATCTCCGCTCCTTTGTGCAGTTCTCTAGCCATGGTGCTGAATGCAAGGACGACACTCTGTGGCAGATAGGGGGGGACCTTCATTGCCCCAGGAGCTGCAGGGTCTTGGGTAAACTCCAGGGGACACCTCTCACCCTTGCAGCTAAGGGATTCCACTGCCCACAGCACAGTTCACCATACTTTCAGCTCCTCCAGATTCTCCAAGTCCAGCTTCACCCCGGAGGCTGATGGGAGAGGCGGGGATGCTGTGGAGGGGGAGCAGGTTTCACTGCTATGAGTCCCTAGCTTCAGCACAATGGCATTTTGGTCCATAGACTCGGCGCCGAGGGTTCCTGGGTATTGTAGCCCTTGGGGTCAGGGTGCTTGTGGAGCTGCACGTGCGGCCTGTGCTCTACAGCGTCAGATGATGTGAAAGAGTGCATGCAGAGCTACGGAGAAAAAAGGCCAGGACTGTAGCACCTCCCTCACCCTCCAAGAGGCTAAGTAAAATCCATTGGTGGTTACAACAACGCATCACAGTGAACGACCAATGCCAGCGCACGGCTGAGCTCGGACTGGCCCACTTCCCTTCCTGCCGCCATTAAAAAAATTATTATTACTAGTGCCGCCAAAATCCTACCAATAGCAGCGGCGGTCCTAGTGCCAATCCTCGTCTGTCTGTCTACCATCTTGCAACCAACCACCATTGTCATCTTTCTGTTGTGAGTGGGTGGAAGCGCTGGCAAACTCAGCTACGTGGCAGAGTTTTTCTGAACTCCGCACTCGAAGCGGAACACAAAGTGGCAAAACTACGTGAACTCCACCCACAGAGCGGAGTTTACCGCACAGCCCTGATCAAGAACCCCAAAAAATAACAACAGCGACAATGTCATGTATATCTATCATGGGTACAGAAGAGATGGATGATCATGAATAGCAAGACATGCATACCCAACAACGGGGAGTGCAACAAATCTAACTGTATGGGGATGACACGGGGAGGGATGAGAAAGGGAGATAACAGAACCTGAGAGGGCAAGAGAGAGAAGAGAAGAAATTGGTATGAGATTAGTGGAGAGAGGGGGAGGGGAAAGCTGGGGGACAGAGGATAGTGAGCTGTGTGAGCAGGCGGCATCCGCAGTTGGCCTGGTGGTGAGGAGAGGACCAGTAAGGAGACGGGCAGGGAGGGAAGAAAGGGGTGCGAGGAGAACCCAAAGTAGAATGGGTAGTGCCAGGGTTCAATCAGTCCACCCTCAAGAAAGGGGACCATATAAGCAGAAACAGGCTAGCCTTGTCCAGCTAGATGTAGATTATTCTTTCTTAGGAGGCAGTTTTATACATGGCTGGGAACCATTCCCCATGCGTTGGCAGCTGCGGGGAACGTCAATGTCGCGGATGCATATCTTAACCATCACAAGGGCAGTGGTGAGTAAGAGGCAAGCAAGGTGTGACAGCTGGGGAAGATCTGCCAGGTCGTGAAGGAGGATTGTTGTGCCCAGGAGGGCGTGGGTACATCAATGGATTCTCGTAGCATGAAACCCACGGTAGTCTAAAAGGGGCTAATGGTGGGGCAGTTGAAGAGGATATGGACTATGTCACAAAATGGAGATGGACCAGGCTGCAGGACAAGTTTGCAGGTCAAGCAATGGCACAGTTGTGCGTAGCACCACTACTGCACTAGTGGTAGACCAAATTCATCCTGCAATGCCACAATGGTTTTAAGCTCACCGTGGGACAGCAGGTGAGCAAGGGTGTGGATTTCCGCTGCACTCCAGGAGCCTCAATCGAGCATGTCCCCCCCCATCCCCGACGTGGATGGCATAATTGTTCCAAATGGGTGTTCGGTCATGCAGGCATGTGTCTGTCAAGCGGAACTTGTAGAATTGCGCACAAGTTTTGGATATGGTCTGCAACATAGGGTTTGAAGTCCTAGCGCTGGAGGGGTCAGGAAGATAGGATGAATGGAATCCCGGTGGGCCACTCGTCAGTTGGCTCTCAATCGTGACCCATAATGTGGGTCTCTGACCCTAATATGTATGTCCATCAGTTGTGCTAGGTGGAGGGCCATGCAATAATATTCCACGATTGGAAGTCTTAGGCCCCCAGTGGACCTATGGGCAAGGAGCTTCCTGACGGCCAGATGAGGCCTTATTGACCCCATATATGGTCTTTGATAGCTATACCCACCTGGCGGAGTACTGAGAGAGGCACAAACAAGTGTGGCTTCATCAGCCAGTGAATTCCCTAAATCGTGTATTCCTACACATTGGTGGCTCAGTGTGTGGATAACATGCGCCCGTGGCAAACTTGCCTTAAGATTTGCCACCTTTCCCCAAAGCAACTTGTGCTTGATAGTATACCCTTTAGGGCCTCTGAATCCATTCTGGCTCCAATAGTGTAAATACTCATTGTAAGACTGGACACAATAATCCGAATCACGCACTATAGGTGTGGGAATACTGGATCCGTATTCTCTAATGTCATAATTAGAGCTTTCAGTTCAGCCATCTGTGCAGTAAAATCACCTAATGACTCCGTAAATGTTTTTAGAGGCTGGAAGATTCCATTCTTCATTTTACCCTTTATCGCAGCGCAAGTGGCGGAGTATTGATGTTTGTTCCAACATCTGGGCTGGGCAGAACCATCAGTGTAAACTATGATGTTGTACTGATCTAGACGCGTAATTTCGCTTGTAAGAGTGCACATTTTTCTAGGAAATGCTGCGCTAAGCTCTTGCCTTCATTATATAGCTTGTATCCCAAGGACAGGACACTGAGAAAAGCAATTTTTGATTTCTGGACATTGAATTTGTGGCCTATTTGAGCAAATCCCACAACAATACAATCTACTCTGGCCAGGTGTGTTTCTAAGTCATCATCTATAAGGTATATGTCTTTGACATTGGACAATGTTTCCTGGTTGAAATTCTGAAACAATCCTGTTACAAAAGCAGAGAACAAACCTGAGCTGTTTTTATACCCTTGTGGTAATCAACAAAATTCTTTTTGTGACTCTAGGGTGGTAAACCCTGTGAAATACCAGCTTTCAGGCACTATGTTTTGGCAGAAAAAGGCATTTGGAATGTCTAATATTGCTTTGTATTTTTTGCACTCAACTATGTTCATTAGTGCTGCACTGCGTGCGTTTTGCACTGTATACATGTGTCTATGACTGTTTAATGCAAAACCAAAGGGGATGATGGACGGAGTGTTGAACATTGCAAGCACTCACTCCCAGTCAACTGATCTGGGTTTAATCCATCATCATTCTTTAGCTCACTCCGCCACCCCAGTTCAGACATGGCCATATGCAAATCAGTCTGACCCTGTGCCTCATGGGAACAGTCCAGCCCGAACTACCAAGCCATGTCTTCCCTGGACCGGAAACAAGCATCCTGGGACCGGTTTCGGGCTCACAGCTCTCATCAGCGAGGCTATCTTGAATCCAGTGGCAAAGTGAGCAAGGGACCCTCGTCTGGGCATACCCTGCCAACTTAGGGCGAACAATGCAAAACCAAAGGGGATGATGGACGGAGTGTTGAACATTGCAAGCACTCACCCCCAGTCAACTGATCTGGGTTTAATCCATCATCATTCTTTAGCTCACTGCGCCACCCCAGTTCAGACATGGCCATATGCAAATCAGTCTGACCCTGTGCCTCATGGGAACAGTCCAGCCCGAACTGCCAAGCCATGTCTTCCCTGGACCGGAAACAAGCATCCTGGGACCGGTTTCGGGCTCACAGCCCTCATCAGCCAGGCTATCTTGAATCCAGTGGCAAAGTGAGCAAGGGACCCACATCTGGGCATACCCTGCCAACTTAGGGCGAACAATGCAAAACCAAAGGGGATGATGGACGGAGTGTTGAACATTGCAAGCACTCACCCCCAGTCAACTGATCTGAGTTTAATCCATCATCATTCTTTAGCTCACTCCGCCACCCCAGTTCAGACATGGCCATATGCAAATCAGTCTGACCCTGTGCCTCATGGGAACAGTCCAGCCCGAACTGCCAAGCCATGTCTTCCCTGGACCGGAAACAAGCATCCTGGGACCGGTTTTGGGCTCACAGCCCTCATCAGCCAGGCTATCTTGAATCCAGTGGCAAAGTGAGCAAGGGACCCACGTCAGGGCATACCCTGCCAACTTAGGGCGAACAATGCAAAACCAAAGGGGATGATGGACAGAGTGTTGAACATTGCAAGCACTCACCCCCAGTCAACTGATCTGGGTTTAATCCATCATCCTTCTTTAGCTCACTCTGCCACCCCAGTTCAGACATGGCCATATGCAAATCAGTCTGACCCTGTGCCTCATGGTAACAGTCCAGCCCGAACTGCCAAGCCATGTCTTCCCTGGACCGGAAACAAGCATCCTGGGACCGGTTTCGGGCTCACAGCCCTCATCAGCCAGGCTATCTTGAATCCAGTGGCAAAGTGAGCAAGGGACCCACATCTGGGCATACCCTGCCAACTTAAGGCGAACAATGCAAAACCAAAGGGGATGATGGACGGAGTGTTGAACATTGCAAGCACTCACCCCCAGTCAACTGATCTGGGTTTAATCCATCATCATTCTTTAGCTCACTCCACCACCCCAGTTCAGACATGGCCATGCAAATCAGTCTGACCCTGTGCCTCATGGGAACAGTCCAGCCCAAACTGCCAAGCCATGTCTTCCCTGGACCGGAAACAAGCATCCTGGGACCGGTTTCGGGCTCACCGCCCTCACCAGCCAGGCTATCTTGAATCCAGTGGCAAAGTGAGCAAGGGACCCACGTCTGGGCATACCCTGCCAACTTAGGGCGAACAATGCAAAACCAAAGGGGATGATGAACGGAGTGTTGAACATTGCAAGCACTCACCCCCAGTCAACTGATCTGGGTTTAATCCATCATCATTCTTTAGCTCACTCCGCCACCCCAGTTCAGACATGGCCATATGCAAATCAGTCTGACCCTGTGCCTCATGGAAACAGTCCAGCACGAACTGCCAAGCCATGTCTTCCCTGGACCGGAAGCAAGCATCCTGGGACCGGTTTCGGGCTCACAGCCCTCATCAGCCAGGCTATCTTGAATCCAGTGGCAAAGTGAGCAAGGACCCACGTCTGGGCATACCCTGCCAACTTAGGGCGAACAATGCAAAACCAAAGGGGATGATGGACGGAGTGTTGAACATTACAAGCATTCACCCCCAGTCAACTGATCTGGGTTTAATCCATCATCATTCTTTAGCTCACTCTGCCACCCCAGTTCAGACATGGCCATATGCAAATCAGTCTGACCCTGTGCCTCATGGGAACAGTCCAGCCCGAACTGCCAAGCCATGTCTTCCCTGGACCGGAAACAAGCATCCTGGGACCGGTTTCGGGCTCACAGCCCTCATCAGCCAGGCTATCTTGAATCCAGTGGCAAAGTGAGCAAGGGACCCACGTCTGGGCATACCCTGCCAACTTAGGGCGAACAATGCAAAACCAAAGGGGATGATGGACGGAGTGTTGAACATTGCAAGCATTCACCCCCAGTCAACTGATCTGGGTTTAATCCATCATCATTCTTTAGCTCACTCTGCCACCCCAGTTCAGACATGGCCATATGCAAATCAGTCTGACCCTGTGCCTCATGGGAACAGTCCAGCCCGAACTGCCAAGCCATGTCTTCCCTGGACCGGAAACAAGCATCCTGGGACCGGTTTCGGGCTCACAGCCCTCATCAGCCAGGCTATCTTGAATCCAGTGGCAAAGTGAGCAAGGGACCCACGTCAGGGCATACCCTGCCAACTTAGGGCGAACAATGCAAAACCAAAGGGGATGATGGACAGAGTGTTGAACATTGCAAGCACTCACCCCCAGTCAACTGATCTGGGTTTAATCCATCATCCTTCTTTAGCTCACTCTGCCACCCCAGTTCAGACATGGCCATATGCAAATCAGTCTGACCCTGTGCCTCATGGTAACAGTCCAGCCCGAACTGCCAAGCCATGTCTTCCCTGGACCGGAAACAAGCATCCTGGGACCGGTTTCGGGCTCACAGCCCTCATCAGCCAGGCTATCTTGAATCCAGTGGCAAAGTGAGCAAGGGACCCACATCTGGGCATACCCTGCCAACTTAAGGCGAACAATGCAAAACCAAAGGGATGATGGACGGAGTGTTGAACATTGCAAGCACTCACCCCCAGTCAACTGATCTGGGTTTAATCCATCATCATTCTTTAGCTCACTCCACCACCCCAGTTCAGACATGGCCATGCAAATCAGTCTGACCCTGTGCCTCATGGGAACAGTCCAGCCCAAACTGCCAAGCCATGTCTTCCCTGGACCGGAAACAAGCATCCTGGGACCGGTTTCGGGCTCACCGCCCTCACCAGCCAGGCTATCTTGAATCCAGTGGCAAAGTGAGCAAGGGACCCACGTCTGGGCATACCCTGCCAACTTAGGGCGAACAATGCAAAACCAAAGGGGATGATGAACGGAGTGTTGAACATTGCAAGCACTCACCCCCAGTCAACTGATCTGGGTTTAATCCATCATCATTCTTTAGCTCACTCCGCCACCCCAGTTCAGACATGGCCATATGCAAATCAGTCTGACCCTGTGCCTCATGGAAACAGTCCAGCACGAACTGCCAAGCCATGTCTTCCCTGGACCGGAAGCAAGCATCCTGGGACCGGTTTCGGGCTCACAGCCCTCATCAGCCAGGCTATCTTGAATCCAGTGGCAAAGTGAGCAAGGGACCCACGTCTGGGCATACCCTGCCAACTTAGGGCGAACAATGCAAAACCAAAGGGGATGATGGACGGAGTGTTGAACATTACAAGCATTCACCCCCAGTCAACTGATCTGGGTTTAATCCATCATCATTCTTTAGCTCACTCTGCCACCCCAGTTCAGACATGGCCATATGCAAATCAGTCTGACCCTGTGCCTCATGGGAACAGTCCAGCCCGAACTGCCAAGCCATGTCTTCCCTGGACCGGAAACAAGCATCCTGGGACCGGTTTCGGGCTCACAGCCCTCATCAGCCAGGCTATCTTGAATCCAGTGGCAAAGTGAGCAAGGGACCCACGTCTGGGCATACCCTGCCAACTTAGGGCGAACAATGCAAAACCAAAGGGGATGATGGACGGAGTGTTGAACATTGCAAGCATTCACCCCCAGTCAACTGATCTGGGTTTAATCCATCATCATTCTTTAGCTCACTCCGCCACCCCAGTTCAGACATGGCCATATGCAAATCAGTCTGACCCTGTGCCTCATGGGAACAGTCCAGCCCGAACTGCCAAGCCATGTCTTCCCTGGACCGGAAACAAGCATCCTGGGAACGGTTTCGGGCTCTATGACTGTTTAGTCATCTGCAGTCTAAGACTAAGCGGTATGAATGGTCCAGTTTCACTACCGGAAACAAAGGATTGTTCGTCAGTGAGATATAAGGCTCAATTATGCTGTGATATTCTAGTTGTGTTATAATTTCTCTAACTGGACGTTTAGCTTTGTGTTTTATGGGGTATTGTGGTTGCACTTACGGGCTGGACCTTATGGATATTATATGGTAAGGGGAACCTTCATCCCAGCCCAAATGATTGTGATATAATGCTGAGACTTGTGCAAGGGCCCATTCCTAGGCATACGCATGTTTAACTGCTTCAGGAACAAGGACGGAGAAGGATGGTACTATCACACTTTCCCTGGTGGGACTTTTCGTACAAGCTCAGATGGCCAATCTTTTTCAGCAAAGAGAATGTCATAGCCAAATGTTCGGTTATCCCAGAAGAGAACTTTAACAGTACAGGGTATATCACCCTCAATATGGAGTTACAAATTATATAATCTGCCTGGAGAACTAACTCTCTGATCTGGTGTTTCCACCTGAACAAACTCATTAGTTGCTTTCGCCACCAGAAACTCATGAACATTCTGGTAAACTAGCATAACCTCTGCCGCACTGTCTAGCAGAGTCAGAGACCACCCCTTGTTCAGAAACAGAGTCCTCAATATTTGTGGCAAATTTAAATGCGATACTAGCTACTTTTTTCTTCTTAAATTGAGGGTTTTTTTGTGGAAGTTTCTCTTCCCTTTTTATGGTTATGTCAGTAGAGCGTTGTGAGTCCTTCTTTGATTTCACTTACTCCTCCAACCTACACTCTGGTCGTCCTCCTCTCTCTGAGCATTTTACGGATGATTCCTGAAAGGAATGAGAAGGGCGTGTATCAGTATATTGATACCTATCAGGTTGTTTAATTGTTTCAAGGTTGAGCAGATTATAGATCTTTTCAGAGGATTCTTGTGGAGGAGATCCATCCTGTGGTTTAACTTTTTTCCTTATTTTTCTTATTATCCCAGCATTTTTTAGGAGTCTCTAATGCCAGTTTCTTGTTATCCTTTTCAGAATTACCCCTAAGTTGTGGTTTATTAGGTCTGGCACCCAAAGTATCTCGACCTATTGATGTATAGTTTTCAGTAATAATTTTAGGTAGTTTGTGCTCTTGGTCTACCAGAGTGACTTGTGTGAGGCGTTGGTGTACTGATAAAGCTGCTCCTTCTCCTTTAATATCACTTAGAATTATTGAGGCTACTGTGGCATGGTTGCCTAACAGAGTCATCCCCAAATCCAGGGCAGGGGCTGCCCTATATTCATTTTGAATCTGCATGAGCACTTCAGGCAAAACAGCTTTGGATGGTGTACCATGCGTGATGGTATAGATTGCAGCAAACACTGTGCCCCATGTGGCACACACTTCCACCGGGGGAACCATCCCTAAAGGTAGGCACATTGTGAGAATTCTGTGTTTATCTTGGGGTCCCGTATGGGGAAAAACTGCTTCAAACTAATTTGGGTTTTCTTTGCAATCCAGAACGGAATTCCCTCCTGTCTGGTCGGAACCTTACCCATAATTGCAATAATAGTGACTAGATTAATGGCTGGCACTGCCAGATGCAGTTGTGCAGCTTGAAGAGCCCTCACTGGGGTTGCTGTGATTGTTCGCATAACGAACTATGTTAAGGTCTGTGTAGTCTAACTATGTCTGTGTAAAGTGTGCAAAGTTCTGCGGCTGTGAGAACTCCTATTTGTGGATATGGTGTATAGCCGGCTAAGGCTGGCCATGTTGCCCCATCATTGCTGAGGGAACCCAGTCTGACATTTTCTAATTCACGTGGTAGGGGGCCTTGGAACCAATTTATGTGTTCCTGAAATGTTAAGGAAATTTCTATGTCTTCATAAGGTCTGTAGTTGTGTGGTATGGGTGCTTCAGTGCATGTGTGAAAATTTGCTGTGTTGGCGTCTGCTGCCGGAAATGTAACCCATTTGTATGCTCCGTGGGCCTCTACCACAAAGGTAACATCCTCTTCCATAAGAGGTAACCCTGGGAGACATTGTTTACAACGAATGCGCTACAACGCATGCCATTACAACGCGTCGTTACAACCACCGCGTTGTTACAACGCGAACCATTACATCGCAAGTCGTGACAACGACTTGCTGTAGGGGGCAGAAGGTGTTGGATTTACAATCCAACACCTTCCCTGGTGTTGCACGAACTGGAGTAGGAATAGTAAAATATACTATTCCTAAGTCCAGCGCGCCCCCTACAGCAAGTCGTTGTAACGACTTGCGATGTAATGGTTTGCGTTGTAACAACGCAGTCGTTGTAACGACTGCGTTGTAATGGAATGCATTGTAGCGCATTCATTGTAAAGAGATATATTCGGTAACCCTTGTTGTTGTAGCATTTGTGTCAATGCATGTCTTTAATTAAGTGGAATTACCACCGGTACTGGATTAGCCATTTTAATGAATAGAATTCAGAGAAGTTATACTATAGTGGAGTTTTCCTTCTAAAGGCTTGAACAACCTACAGACAGAAATGGGGGTTCCCTATTTCGCTGAGGAGGAGTTTTCCCTAACACCACAGACATTAGGATGGTGACTAGGGGTTTTGGGAACACGTAAGAAAAACTACTCAGGAGACCCATCAAATAAATGCTGAACCTAGAACATTGGTGGCGCCATGTCATACGGTTCCTACTAATTCAGTAAGACTGTGAGTTTGGGCAACATAAGCATCAAAACTATGGGGGACTGTGTCCGCTTATACCATCAGAATATGTTGACCTAGTTCCTGGCTAGCTCACAGTGCAGCATCTGGACCTCTAAACCTTACAGTGTACCTGATGGTGTCTACAACCTCAGAACATGACGACCCTAAATCCCCCAAGGAACTTGTGGAAACAGATCTACCCTTTTGTTGTTAATTCAGGCATGCCCAAAGGGAGACACAAGAAATACACGAATTGGCAATGCAAAGTGTTTATTGAAGTAATTGGATTCTCGTGTTGCAATGATTAGTAGAAGAAAAGAAAACATAGTAACCAGCATTACAAGAAAGGTGAATAAGATGAATAATTCAACCATCATAATTATTGCATTATTATATGGATACATATAATTGTACTCCTACCTAGCCCTGCCTATCCTAGAGAGCATAGAGAGCATGTGATTCTGCGAGATCCCTAGAGTAGCCTAACTCCCCAGTTACCTGTGTGTCATCTGGTAGCTAGTCTTCGTGTAGAACAGGCTGCTGTCCCTCTCAAGATAGTGATGGGATTAAGATGGGCTAGAATTCATGCACAGCACAGCGCCAATCCATCAAAATGCACCTCTCCCTTACAAAGGCTTGGTGCAGTTTATATAATAAAACTGGACCAATTTGTTCTCTGCCTGAGCTTTGATCCAGCTGTAATTGTTGATTCTACCCACCCACAGCTGTTACTGAACAGACAGCAACAAACAAGGACAGTTTGTGCAGGGCACCCATTCCTTAGACAGAATGTCCTAAGGTATGATAATGTGGCTATGAAGAAATGTATTTGTAAGCAAACCTTTTCTGAGTACACTATCTCATATGGGCAAATAAGCAAATGTGTGCTAAAAGTCATCATTTAAAAAGATGTCAACTTTAAACATGAACATGTAAAATGGGAGTGTTTGAGCACAAGGCCTATTAACGTCACAATAGGTTGAGTGTGGGAAAAGGCAGGGACAGGTACCAGCTGACCTTGACACAGGCACAGACATCCAGAAACAGGAGCAACTGAAAGTGTGCAGGTATTTGAACACTGCCCATTACTCAACAATCGCCCCACCCTCCTTGCCTAGGCACTGAACTGGGCCATTATCCACCTCCTTCCTAGTTGGGCCACAGCTGGCCACCCATCAACTAGTCAACTGATCCACAAGGCCTGCATCCACCCCCCCCCACTCCTTTACTTCTTTGGGGAACCAATTGTGAGCAAATTAGTTTAAATTCCAAGGTGGAAAGCAGTTGCCCATCTCATGCCTGCATGCACACCTCCATACCCCCTAGCCACAGAGGTGTCAAGTTGGGGCAGTCTACCATAGCAATGCCAATGGCTAGACATCTGGTTTGTGTACTTCAGCATGGAAGGTCCCTGGGATGACGAGCAGAAGATGGGAGTGAGTTGGTTTAGGCACTGCAGTTGTATGGTGGTGTCTGGACCTGTACAAGGCGGGCTTTGATTGAGTAGGGAACAACCGTGCAATGGGAGGGGGTGGTTCAGATCATGGGTGATGATGTTGGAATGGGGGTGATCAGCTACAGATTAAGACTGGGAGCTCAGCTGGGAGAATAAGAACTGGTTTACAGGGGGCAGGCATTAAGCTTGGGTAGCAGTGGGAACTGTCCGTGGAGTCACAGAAGGAAGAAGGAAAGGAGGAGAGCAGACATGTGGAGGGGGCAGAAGGGTGGGTGTGCAGTTAGGAATGGAGGGTAGGGGGAAGGCCCACTAACATTTTGGTGATAGTTATTGGAGCCTTTCCTTTGTGAAGAAGAGGTTGATGGAATGTGGGAGGAGAAGGTGATGCGAGGCTGGCCGAGCTAGGGAGAAATTGGAACAATGATGTATATAGCTGCTAGTGCAGCTGATCCTTCATTGAGGGATAGGGCATGGAGTTCCACCAAAGCTGCATATTGTACAATACTCATTCTCTGTTGCCTTTCACCTGTCCTCCAGCTAGGCTAAGGCCTTGCTGATGATGTTTTGGTGGTGTCGTGGCAACACTGTTCATGCCTGGAAGACGACTGCTCCTGCTGGTGTAACTGGTGTCTGCTGCTCCACCTTAGATGAAAAATAACATAAAATGTGCTTGTGCCAGAATTTTGCAATTCATGCCATCCATATACCATAGGTGACCCTTATGTCACTCACACTCATTTTCTCACTCACTCTCAATCTCTTACACTCCCTTATACTCATTCTTATTCATTCTCAATGACTTACGTGCATTCGTTCTAAATTTCACTCTTTCTGATCCACTCACTCATACTTACTGACAGTCAGGCTCAAGTTTACTAATGTTTTGCGGCAGGTTTGTTTCACTTTTGTGACTCATGCCTGGTGCAAAGTGTTAAGGTGGGATTTACTGTCCAATGGAAATTAGGATTTGCGTGGGATTGTATACCCAAGTAATGCAAAGTAGCGCAATGGGCTGTTTTGCATTATTTTGCATCAAGGGAGCGTTCCGTGTATGGGCATTGACACAAATCCTTATCTACAGACATTGGTATACAGGAATTAGCTCTAAAATCTTACGCCTCCTTGAGGTAGGCATAAAGAAGAGAAATGTTTCCATTTCTCCTTGTTTTTCCAACTTTGCATGTGTGCTGCAGTGTACAGTGCACATACAAAGTGGAAAAGGCCTTACAGCATAGTTTTTGTACTGGAAGGGATACCTTTGAATACAAAACGTATGCTTCAGAGAATGCATCCAACCTTCCACTATTGGTGAAAGGGTGTGTGCATTGCCACACGGCTGTCATAAGTGCGCTAGTGCACAGGAAGAGAAAAAATGCACCATATCTCAGCAGTTAAGGGACATTTTTTCTCTCTCCCTTTGATACAAGGCACTGCAGCAACTTTGATGAAGCTTTGCCTTGCATCAAATAATAGTAAATCTGGTCGTCAGCTTCACAAAATCTCACACACTACCTGTCACTGATTCTCATTAACTTTCACTCTCACACACACACACATCCTTAGACTCACACATATGCTCACACATACACACATAATTTCTCATATAAACACACTCTCATCCACAAGCATGCACACAATGTAAATGTAAATAATTTTTACTTAGTACAGTTGCCATCAAAGGTCCCATTCCAGCTGAGTGTGCTTCATTTCTTATTACACTACTATTAGTGTAATGAAAAACGAGCAGAAAATAAGGAATGTGGATCTGCCCCTGTGTTCTTGGCACTGAATTTGCCTGAGGCCAAGGGTCGCAAAGGCAGTGCCAGGGGTCTGATGGGTCAACCAGAGGTCGCAGTTGCAACTCCTGGTGACCCCTAAATGATGCCTGTGGTGTTTCTGTGTAGTTCCGTGAGAACTGGCTGCCTCCCCTGCCAGAGGGGTTCTCATTTAGTTTTCCCCTCCCATTCTTGCAAAGGGCAATGGGGGTTATTTTTATTCTTGGTATACAGGTGGAAACGTTTTTACTTCTCCTACAAGGCATAAGTACTTCATTTTCACAGCAATATAAAGCGACATGCCATACTGCTGCTTTCAGAGAGAGCAAGGCAACGTTTACCCTTTATGGCAGCGCCATTCAGATCATACCTATAAAGGGGTGCAGAAGCACTTGTCATTCAAAGGTGTCCATCTGGAGCAGGAAATGAGGCACTGGTGATAGCCACATGTTCTGCAGCCTTGCTGCAGTCTGATTAATAACCTTTTGTAACAAATGTCATTACTGCATTATTTTGCTGCTGACTGCAGCAACAAAGGCTCAGATTAGAAGCCCTGATTGGTCATATGATGGCTGCAGTGACAGAGGTAGTTAAAAGATGCCCCGGTTGTGGTATCTAGGATACCTAGGGATTCCACTATGGAGCTAGGGGAGGACAGCTGTGTCCATTGTTAGAGACCTCTGCACTGTACAGTCGCTACCTGCCTGTTCTCCAATAAACCACCTTACTTACCTTAACTGTTGTGCGGTGTCTTCCTACAATTTGGCGATGATCTGGGATCTTCAACATCCACGCGTGTCCAGGACGTGGTGTGTGGGGAACAGGCAAATGAAGCAAAGTGGAGGAGGCTGGCAGTGTACTGCGGGAGGAATGTGTGTGTGGGACAGTGGACATTCCTGTCGGTGAGACGTGGCTGCAGAGGGGCTTTCTGTGACGCGTGTTGGGGTCCATGGTATGGTGAGGTGTACAGGCCCTGTTGGGGATGATTTGGAGATCAGTGCCCGTTGAGCAGTAGTCGGCATGCCTGGGCACTTAGGAGTGCACTGCGCATGAGGGAAGTTATAGCGTGACAGCAGCAAGAGGAGTGCACTACTATTGTAATTGTACATAGTATTATGCATATTCAGTTGTTCCCTTCACACAAACTTCATTCTGGTTTTTCTCATCTCTAAACGTTTTACTGTCTAATCACATTTAACCAAATTAGGATGTCACATCACACCAGCCTTTGGGTATTT